>JZKD02S0716506.1:198585-216000 GCA_000966675.3 Picea glauca | reverse complement strand
GAGATGTTGAAGAAATTTCAGATGGAAGATTCTTCTACAGTTAGCACACCTATGGTGGTTGGTTGCAAGCTGAGTAAAGATGATATCTCACCTAATGTGGATCAAAGGACATATCATTCAATGATAGGCAGTCTTCTGTACATCACAACATCCCATCCTGATATAATGCAAGATGTTGGAATGGTAGGTTGTTTTCAGTCTGTTCCTAAACAAAGTCATTTGGTAGCTGTCAAAAGGATATTTAAATACTTGAAGGGAATAATGACTTATGGTCTGTGGTATCCTAGAAATAAGAATTTTCAGTTAACTGCTTATTCAGATGCAAACTGGGCAAACTGTGTTGATGAGAGAAAAAGCACCAGTGGAGGAGCATTTTTTTTGGGTGACTCATTAGTTGCATGGCTTAGTAAAAAGAAAGGATCCATCTCATTATCCACTACAGAGGCAGAATACATTGCTGTTGCTACTTGCTGCACACAAATTTTATGGATGATACAAACTCTTGCAAATCTGAAGGTAAATTACACTGATCCCATTCCAATTCATTGTGATAACACAAGTGCCACTAGTGTTTCCAAGAATCATGTTCTTCATTCCAAGACTAAACATATTCCAATCAAGTACCATTTTCTCAGAGAACAAGTTACAAATAGAATTGTTCAACTGAATTATATACCTTCTACAGAACAGATTGTTGATATCTTTACTAAACCATTAGCAACGACCCCTTTTGGATACCTTCGTCAAAATTTGGGGGTTATAATTCCTTTTGTCTAATCTGTTCACCTGGTCAGGGGGAGTACTTATTGAATATCTGGTGTATTTCCAAGATGCCTATAGTTGACAGGGGGAGTATGTTTTGCAACAGATCAGGGAAATAATGTTTTTTCTTTGACATTAATGTCAAAGGGGGAGAAAAGAGTTCAGGAGAAGAGATCTGAATGCATGTGGGTACTTGTATTTCCATCAATGCTAAAGGGGGATATTGTTGGCAAATATTTAATAGACAGCGAATGGAAAATATTTAACAGACAACGAATGCTTGTCATTGATGGCAATTACAGAAGTAATGATGGCTTGAGTACAACAACGATGATCAACAGGAAAATAGAAGACAAGTCAAGGAAGATCAAATGATCGAAGGCAACGCAACATTGACAAAATGATAGAAGGCCCAAGAAGAATTTTTTATCGTTGGATCCCATCCAAAACTCCTGACAGCATGAGGGCCATCAGATCTGAATAAAGACAAGAAGAGTGCGCTGAAGAGGAGGATAGATCTCAGGAGTTAGATCTGAGCGTAGGGTCTGACCACCATTAGATTGAGGAAAACCTGCACGATCTTTAAAAGTGCAAGGAGTAGAGGGCTCACAAATCCTGAAAGTAGGAGGACTGTCCATATTAAGGGGTTATGTGGACCGTTGATCCGACTCTCTGTCAGAGTTTCAGGGATCGCTAGTTGGAGATGACAAGTAATTTCATCCACAGAAATCTCGATTTCATGATATGCAAAATTGCGACGTAATCTGAGCCGTCAAATCAAGATCACATCTGAACTGTCGATCCAACTCACGTCAGCAAACCACGTCAGCTAGGAACACATGGCACAACCAAGTAATGACAAGTGTTAGACTGATTCAACATGCCAAGCACATGTATGTCACGAATCAGGGTGACACGTGGCAGTTATTTAACACATTTGATGTCAACAGACGTACACCATGTCGGAGTTTCGAGGATCGCGTGTTGGACATGTCAAAGATTTTTGACATCAGGAATCCTGATATTGCGATATGTGAAATCATGATGTAATCTGAGCCGTTAGATTAAGGTTGAATCTGGACTGTTGATTCCAGCCCTTGTCAAAGTTTCAGGGATCGAGAGTTGGACATGTCAAAGATTATTGACATCAGGAATCCCGATATCGCGACATGTGAAATCGCAATGTAATCTAAGTCGTCAGATTAAGGTTGAATCTGGACCGTTGATTCCATCCCTTGTCAGAGTTTCGGGGATTGAGAGTTGGACATGTCAAAGATTATTGACATCAGTAATCCCGATATCGCGATATGTGAAATCGCGATGTAATCTGAGCCGTCAAATTGAAGTTGAATCTGGACCGTTGATTCCAGCCCTTGTCGAAGATTTAGGGATCAAGAGTTGGACATGTCAAAGATTATTGACATCAGGAATTCTGATATCACGATATGTGAAATCACGATGTAATCTGAACCGTCAGATCAAGATATGATTTGGATCATTGATTCGACTTCTTTACGGAATTTCAAGAATTGGGATTTGTAAGTGACAAGAACATTGAACATCAGGAATGCCGAAATGTCGAAACCTGATTTAAAGGAAAGATTAATAAAGTTCATCCAATGGTGCGGATAAATTGGAATATGATCGGAAGGTTATTGTTCTCTCTCACAGTTAACCCCTCAGTTATGAATATGTTAGTGAAACAGAATCATGATTGCAAATCAGTTAGCGTTTCAATTGGCATTTCAGTTGCTCAGACAGTTGTCTTTCTTTTGCCTAAGGAGTTGGGAAGTTGAACCATCATGTAGTTGTGTATAAAAGAAAATGAGACAGACTGTGTATGGTTGGCTGTTCCAGATGGAAAATGAATGAAACAGTAAGAAAGGGAAAATGAGAGGATGTGTAGCATGAGGCTTAGAAAATGTGCAGAGTGAGATGAAACACAGAGCAGAAGAAAAGTAGAACGACAGAAAGAGTAAAAGCAGAGCAGAATGATAGAAAGAGCAGAAGCAGAGAAGAATGACAGAAATAGAAAAAGAAAGCAGAATGAGAGAACGAGTTGATGTAGAGCATACCTGGTGAATAGACAGAGGAAGAGAAGAGTAGCAGAATAGTGTGTAGAAGACCAGATTTATAGAACAAAGAAATATTGGTAAGAACTGATTTATCTGTAAAGTTGAATGTTTATTTAGTCATTCATATTCTAGAGAGGTTGGGAGGTGCTTGGGAGGACTGTTTTCCTCACAGGTTCAAGTGGAATCTTGAACACAGGAAGTTGTAGCTTCCATCTGGTTGCAGCCAGGGAAACCATGGTGGCAGGGTGGTGCAAGGAAGAACAAGTGTTCTCTATTATACAGGTTGGAGCCTGTGTAACTGGAAGTTGGTGCTTCCATCCAGTTGGTGCTGGAACATTCAGGAAGTTGGTGCTTCCATCCAGTTGGTGCTGGAATATTCAGGGAGTGGGTGCTTCCTTCTAGTGGGTGCTAGAGAAACCAGAGAGTTAGTTCTCTCAAACAAGTTGCAGCTTGTAAAACAGAGGTAGCAACCTCACATTGAGTTGGTTCTCAATTAAAGATGGTGTACAAAACTTAAAAGACTACCTATCATTTCGAAGAAGAAAAGGTTTTCTCCCTTTATGGGTTTCCTCGTGAAAATCTATCTCTGTGTATACCTTATGTGTGACTGATTCTTTTTACTTTTACTGTCCATATGTTGTATAATGTTGATGATCACTTGAAGAAAGATTAAGAATATTTTAATAGAGTTAAAATTGTTTAATCTCAAATACAACTGATTCACCCCCCCTCTCAGTTGTATTAGTAATTCCAACAAGGGCAAGTTATGGAAGGCGACCTAGTCACATAAATTTTAGGGACATGAAAATCTTGTGAATTGTGACAATCTCCATTTGGAGGTACAGGAAAATCATGGTGCCACTAGGGTAAATTGCAATTTTGGAAAATAAACATGGAAAATAATATGGAGGGGGGAGGATATGGAAATGATGATAGAGTTGAATATGTTGAATTGTATACTTTAAAAAATAAATTGGTTGAAGGACCTACTATGATGTTTGTTATGGGTGTAATAGAATGAAGGATGGTATGGAGTGATCATATGAGAGGTGACCAAGTAGGAGAGAATTCCTTATGGGGTGTATGAGGTGTAAAAAATAATTGTACTAGTGGACATGAGGATATTTAGGTAGTGAAACTTATGGAAGGTGACCTAGTCACATAAATTTTAGTTTTCCCTTGCGATATTGCAGTAGTTGTTGTAATATTCTAGGACCTAAGACCCACATATTCAAGTATTGTTTTAGGTAAGTGATCATTAACAACCTAGAGGATGTTTATTGGATATTGGGGGTACTTATGGAACAAAACATAATGTTTTTTATATATCCTTATGTCAAGGATAAAATAATGTTTGTTGTTTATATTAGGGAAAGTGGGGGGAAGTAAGAAAGAGAAGAAAAAACACACAAGAGAATGCATGGATGAAATTAGAGGGTTGAAAAAACATAACCTTTGTGGAGAAATGGCATTGACGTGATTTATATGGAGTAAAGGAATAAAGAATCCCAAAATGCAAAAAAGAGGTATAAAAGGAGTGAAAAGTGGGTAATGATAATATGTTTTTCCCTTTACTATGGAGGATAAAGCATCAAGAAATGGAAATAATTCAATTAAGACCTAACTCTATAAAATAGGATCCACGATATGGAGACAATGAGGTCAGTATAATAAGGTTATTATAATCACTAGAAACTTGTCAACATTTCAAACTTCACATATCATATAGATGCCCTAAATGTTTCTTAAGGAAATCCTAGAGCATAGAATGTATTACACATTAAACCATGAATAGTGATTAACTTGGTACCAAAGAATTCCTTGCAATCATCAATGACCATGTGTTTCTACTTTTAATAGTGAAAAATCAGAGGAAGGGGTGAAAATGTACTAAACCACTATGATTTGTCAAGGTATTTTTTTAGTTGTAGTCACAAAGTCATGGTTTCAATTTATGAAAAACCATAGGGACATGAAAATATTCTAGAGGAAGTTGTGAGTTGTGACAATATACATTGGGAAGTACATGAAAATCATGGTGCCACTACGGTAAACTACAATTTTGGAAAATCCACATGGAAATAAGATGGAGGGTGGAGGATATGGAAATGATGATAGAGTTGAAAATATTGAATTGTATAGTTTAAAAATAGATTGGTTGAAGGACCGATTATGATGTGTTTTATGGGTGTAATACAATGAGGGATGGTAGGGAGTGATCATATGAGAGGTGAACAAGTAGGAGAGAGTTCCTTGTGGGGTGTATAAGGTGCAATAAATAATTATACTAGTGGACATGAGGATATTGAGGTAGTGCAACTTATGGAAGACGACCTAGTCACATAAATGTTAGGGACATGAAAATCTTGTGAATTGTGACAATCTCCATTCGGAGGTAGAGGAAAATCATGGTGCCATTAGGGTAAATTGCAATTTTGGAAAAGAAACATGGAAAATATTATGGAGGGGGGAGGATATGGAAATGATGATAGAGTTGAGAATGTTGAATTGTATACTTTAAAAAATAAATTGGTTGAAGGACCTATTATGATGTGTTTTATTGGTGTAATAGAATGAAGGATGGTAGGGACTGATCATATGAGAGGTGACAAAGTAGGAGAGAATTCCTTGTGGAGTGTATGAGGTGAAATAAATAATTATATTAGTGGACATGATTATATTTAGGTAGTGCAACTTGTGGAAGGCGACCAAATCAAATAAATTTTATTTTGGCTTTGTGATATTTCAGTAGTTGTTGTAATATTCTAGAACCTAAGACCCACATATTCAAGTTTCGTTTTAGGTACATGATCATTAACAAACTAGAGAATGTTTATTGGATATTGGGGGTAGTTATGAAAGGAAACATAATGGTTATTATATAGCATTTTGACTAGGATAAAAGAATGGTTGTTGTTTATATTAGGTAACAATAGGGAAAGTGGGGGGAAGAAAGAAAGAGAAGAAAAAACACACAAGATAATGCATGGATGAAATCAAATGGTTGAAAAACCTTAAATTTTGTGGAGTAATGACCTTTACATGATTTAGTTGGAGTAAAGGAATAATGAATCCAAAAATAAAAAAAAGAGGTATAAAATGAGTGAAAAGTGGGGAATGGTAATATATTTTTCCCTTTACTTTGGAGTATGAAATGTGAAGAAATGGAAGGGGCGAAAATATACTAAACCACTATGATCTTTCATGTTATCAACTTATTTTTTTAGGACACTTGCGTGCAAGTGATCCTATTATAGTACAAGGTTATTTGTTTTGATTATGGAGTTTTATGATGATGTTGATGGTTGTGATTTATTGTCATTTGATATATATGTATTGAAAGATGTTATTGACATGCTTACATGAGTGTGCAGGACATGTGCTAGATAGCCTAGATTTTGGATGTCGATGGCATCGATGGTAATACTTGGGCTTTGGATTGTGTCAGGGAGTGGATTGTGTTTTGTTTGAGTATTTCATTTTAAGCATATGTGTCATATGATTGATTTAGTATGGTTATGTATATGGATCAGTGACAATGTTTTTTCATTGGATGTAGGCTGACAATGCTTGCTAATATGACTCACATAAGGAGTGTTATAGCAAGATTTGCCTCACTATTACTATCTTGCACATAGGGCCTTTTGCCATTTCCCTATGCAGACTTATCATCCCTTTTTGATAAATCCAGAGATAAAAATATACATTTTTCCACATATATGCTCCCTAACTACTATGTTAGATGTGTATACACTTGTTGATGCATTACAACTCACGTATATAAGGATTTGTGCCAGAAAATACAAAATGAGGTCGGGTTTCCATTTCACAATAGGAGATCTCTGATCCTTGGCTTTCCATATACTGGAAACATTCCAACTCGGCCCTTCAGTTTCATTCTAAAGGCTATAAGAGAACAATTTTGAGCTATGGAAAAGAGGAGAAATAATTCAACTTTGAGAGCAAAGTTACTCTAGAGAAATTACTTCATATTGAGTCTGCATCCCTTTGTCCCTCAAGTCTGAACACAGTGTTCAACCCCTAAGATCTTTCCCTATTGCTGAGAGGATCTCATTGCCTCTTTTGTATGAGCTTGCCTTTGGTGGAGGATTGAAGTGATAGAGATATAGTTGGAAGGAACCTGGTTTATTTGTTTCAAACCGTCCCGACACAGAAGTCTGTAATGTTGACACTTCTGTTGATCAATTATTAATAGAAATACTCCTTTCTCGTCCTATTGGTATCTTGAAAATATATGATTATTATCCATGGGTGTGTTTGTAATGTCTATTAATGGATTATGCTATCTGATGTGCTAACTTATTTTTCACTATATGCTTGCTTCGCTTGTTTGTTGAGAACTTCTTGTAGGTATAAAGATTTGGGTCAAAGTGCTCAATGGTGGAACATCATCAAAAGTTGAATCGAGGTAGGCCTCTTTCTTGTATTGAACATTAGTCTATATAGCATATGTTGGAATTGAGTTGATATCTGTAGTCATATCTATCTGTTGTGGTTTACCCTTGGCCATAGAGAGTTTTTCCCTTGTAACAAAAATGGTGACTCCACTAGGGAAAGATCTTCCTTCTAAGGGTTGAAGTAATTTTTCTTCATGCATTGCTCTGTTTCCTTTGTGTTTATTTTCGTATCATAGCTTGAAAGATCCTGTTCACTCTGAGTTTGAGTTTTCAACCTTTTACCCTTGTATGGCCTTGTTTTAAAGCATATACGCCCTTTTTTCCTTGACAGTCACGTATACACGCTTGTTATTTCACTACAAGAAGCGTATATATGTTATGTTCTCCTGAACAGTCGCGTACACCACTTCCCCTTGCTTGTTTTCTTGTATGAGTGACTACTGGGTAGGATTTAAAGATTGTTGAGCCTTCTTAGGTCTTTGTAGTGTCTGTTGAGATTATCTAGGATGACAAGAAGCCTGTTTGGAGTTCAATTTTTTGGCATAGTATTTCTCTTTGTTTTCTATTTTTAATTTGTCCTTGGCTTTTGGGTTGTTTACTTGGTTGTTTGGTATTCTACTTGAGTTACTGCTTTTATACACAATAGAATTCATATTTCAAGTTGCTTATCAGTCCATGCATTTTCTTTTTAGAATATTGAAAATACAAAAAATAGGCATTTTGCATTGGTTGGCATTTTTGTCTTTGAATTTTTATCATTAGCTTAGCACATTTAGAAAAATATTGTATTTTACTTTTGAATTGCAGATTTGAAATTGAAGACTGCATTGTTTTTATTAGCTTATCATTCATTGAAAAGTTAAAGATAGACTTTACATTATATCCATATTCATTTTCTGGCAGATTCATAACACCATGAGTTTCACTTCCATACCTTTTTGAGTAACCATGGCCAATAAAATTTATTCCTTAAACTAAAATTGATTAGTCATGATTTTATTTTTAGGGTGCATAAACTAGCTTAGGATTTAGTGCCTTGGAATAGGATTTTGTGATTAAACTTCTCCAAGGCAATTAAATCAACATATGTGTCTGAGACAGGGAGTTGAGAAGTCCATTGTATAATCAGTAAGATCAGGAGGCTTCGCTCACACTGGAGTTAATCACGAGGTCGCATGAAGTTAGTTGAAGGGATAACCCCTAGATACTCACCTAGCATCAAAGATATTTCTTTGAATTTATTCATATTTAGGGATCTTGCTAGTGCCCATACCTCTGTGAGAGGCAGTGCTTTCAAGGTTTTGAGATTTTCTACCCTACCCATATGATGATCTGCACATACGACTGCTCACTTGTGCATCGATTATACAGTGGTTTATTAGTTTCTTGACATAGGTATCTCATAGGTTACTTGCAAGGGTTATTCTTATTGTACCCTAAGTTAGAAATAGGTTAGACAACACACAACCTTTATGGAGGATTACCTCTCCAGGGGGATTTGACTGACTGGTTGTTAAGCCCACAAGGGCCCTTATAACTAATTCTATTACCTCCAAAATTTAGCAGGGAGTCTCATGTCCCTCTTGGATGAGACATACCTTCTTTTGCAAGGGAGGCCACTCAACCACTTTAGCCTATTTGTATGCATATTGGTCATTTGACTTTTTTGCTCTTTGACTACTAGTCAACCTTAGGCGTCTATTTTGGGTTTCATCATTATGGATAGTGGAGTTTCTTTTGCTCCCTCATTCACTGCCACCCACCCCATGATACCTGCTAATTTCATGGAGATGGACCCTTCCATTTTTTACAATGGTATGAAGAACTACAACGCTCAGTCCACACCTTGGGTCTCTAGCCATTTTTCTATTGATATGCCTTCCCCCGTGCAACCCTCTCCCTAGCCCATATATATGAATCCTAGCATTGGACCCGTGGGCACCATGGCTTCAATGCCTACTTCTTCGTTTGATATGGGTCATGTCCCCATGGGGGTTGGAACCTTCCCCCCTATGCATCCAATACTAGCTATGCTCTTTCAGGAGCTAGTACTTAGATGGGTGTCTATCCCACTTATTACACCCCACCCATGTATCTTTCATCCACCATGTCAGTTCCTTCGAATACTTTTTCCATGACAGTCCTCAATTACCACCAGGTCTTTCATATGGAGAGAACCAGTTTTACGGTTCGGGCTACCCTTTTTATGGGACCCCTTTACAAGGGAGAAACATATATCCTCACTCGAATAATCATTATCCTACCTCGGTCTCTTCATGGGCCTCAGTGACGATGCCCATCGAAACCTCTTTGGACCATTTTGGTGTGAACCAACACCTTTCTTGGCTAGGGCAAGAGGTATACCAAGATCCTGCCTAGCTTGCAATTTTTCATAATCAATCCTTCCTTGGACCATAGAATCAAATGACACCATCTATCACTAACCCAGTCACTGTCATTCATATTGGTGCTCCATCTCCAACCTCTGCCAGTCATGTCGGAGATGAGTCGACTTCTTCTACAAACTATGTCGACAACTTGCCCCCAACCTCTACCAATTATGTTGGGTGCACTGTTATTTTTTCCCCAAATCATAGCCATGTCACGTATCCCTCTTCTATTCATCATATAGGAGATGACTCTCTTTCCCCTTCTAGTTACATCAAGAAGCCCAGACGCCTCAGACGTGATCCTAAATTCTTTTGCAGGACTTGCGAAGGAAGTCACCTTACTCATTTGTGTCTGATTACTGCTGAGATACCAGAAGCATGGGGCTCACCCAAGAGCCCTTCAGATTCTGAGGCATCCATGGTTTCTCTTCACACCACTTCTCCCTTGATCATCTCAGTGGCTCCACCGACACAATCTTCTCCCAACCTCGCCCCCTTTGTTAAGGGTGAAGTGTCTCTTACCCCTCTTACTATGCATCCTCTTCAACCTATAATTGAAGAAGTAGCCACACCAGTGAAATCTTTGGTCAACCCTACTCTCCCTGAAGAGAATGACGCACCTTTCAGTCATGTCATCAATATTTCAAATACTCCCCCTTCTGAACGAGAGAGATTTATTCTTCCCCCAAATGCTCTCCCTCCAAGTCTTGATGAGGTTCCTTTCGATTGGGATGACCTGATGGGACATCCCATTCCCCCACCTATGTATTTTCCATTAAGAGACATTATTCGAACCATCACAGAGACTGTATCCTCCGTTAGCACCTTCTTCTCCTTGACTTTGAAAACCTTGGGTTTTCCCAAGCTCTTATCAGCTATCTGCAAGATACTGACTTTCGGTAGAAGGCCAAGACGGGAGCCTTGGCCTCCCCCTTTACATGTTGGTTAGACTCTCAATAATGAGTCTTAGTTAATCTCTTTTTCGACTCATGAAAAAATGAAAAGATCACCAAGTGATTTATCCCTTTAACACTTGTTAAAATTGGATTTGAAATATCACGAGTCCTAGTTAAGCTGTTTTCTTACTCGCTATCAAAAATAGAAAAGATTTATGAGTGAACTTGTCTTTTTCACACTTATAAATTGGATTTGAAAAGACATCTATTTGGCACAAGTTTACCCCTTTTTCACACCAAGTAGACTAAAAGATATAAGAAAGGACATTTTTTGGCATAAAGTTGTGATTGCATCTCATGCCCTTGCTTTTTGTATTGAGCCTTTAGTCGGTTCTCGCTTTGCGTTATAAATCATTGCCTAAGAAGTTTGCATCCTCAACCAAACAGAGCCTTGTTTTTATCCTTCACAATTTGACAGCCTATACCCTGGAGGGAACATCACCCTGAGTGTCCATCTCCTGCATTCATTTCCTTGCATTTAGCATAGGTACGTTCAACTGCTGGAACTAGTTTTGCTTACTTGCAACACTCGTTCCCTCCTCTGTATCGTAGCATTCATTTGTTATGAAAAAAAAAAAAACAAGCGGGAAGGGAATACTATATTGTAATTAGAAGCAGTCGTGTCGCCTTTGAATAGACAACAAAGTTATTGAGTCCTTGTGTCATCATAATTTTCGGTTTAGCATGGCCTTAGGAAGATGATCTCGCTACAAATTTTTCTCTATCGATTGGTTACTCTTCCAGTCCCTATAGAGAACGTTATTGATGCCTCCTACATCTAATTGTCACATCATTGAGTCCATGATATCAAAGTCCACCATATGTTTCATGCTCTTGTTCAAAAGAAGTCTATCAACTTGTGTCGGCCACTCCTCAGAAATCTTGACTTTGCATGTCAGCCATACCCTCAATTTGTCTCAGAATCACATGATACTTTGGTCTTATCATGCACCCTGGCCCTATTTTAATCATTGGTAGGTCACCTTGAACCCAACAATGGACATTTCATCATGGGTTGTTGACTGGGTGGTTTCCCTTGTGTTTGACGATAAGATATCTATTCACACTTTGGGATTCGTGTAGTGTCTTGGATACCATTAGCCTTATTGTTGGTTTCCTCACCTTTGTCACCAATTTTTCATCATTGGCTGCTATTCAGAGGGTCCTTTTCATGTACTGCTTTCATTTGGTACACGTGAAAGACACATAGGGTCATTGGTTCGTGAACATGTTCTTCGTCCTATCTCCACCAAATCATGAAGCTCCTGCTTTGTTCCTCATGTTGACTGATGAGAGATGCCTCAATGCTCTCCTTTCAATGGGTCTCTTTCCATCGACTTCAGCTCATTTATTCTGGATATGGGACCTAGATTTTTATGAGTACCTTGAGACTTGCAGTCATTAGTGGCAGGCTCTCTTGCCATTGATAGATGGGAATGCATCAATGCCTCCTGATCAATGGATCTCTCAAGTGTTCGACACCAACTCCTTTATTCACATTTGTAGAGATATACTCAGTGCCTTGATACCTACTTTCATTATCGATAGATTGTCTCACATTTTTTAACGGTATACTTCAATGACCGGTAATCAAACAATGTCTCATCATGTTCAACCTCAACCCATTTATTCACATGATGTAGACTTGCACCATTGGAAAATAGTGTAGAAGAGTTGAAGACATCACTATGTGGCTGCAGCTTTCCTGAGCGGTTCCTTCCATTTCATTGGACCAATACCTATTTGAATTCAATGATCATGGGAGATCAGATTGTACTCCATGGTATACAGATATCTTCAGATTGATTTTTGAGTCTGATTTCACTGGGCCTTGTTCGTGACAATGACAACTTTTGGCATATAACCACATTTGTATTTGCCGATTCATGGCCATGAACACTTGTTTGGTATATTTTCTAAATGGATCTGCATTGTATCCTTGGCAGCCATGTATGCAAAGTCAGTACATAATGTAATGAGAAATTGAGTTCATCCTACTGGTTCTTTACCACTCCACTTCTGAGTTATTTATAATGTATTTCGGTCATCGCAGATACTCCTATGATCTCACACATTATGGGGCATATGTTATAAAAATATTTTCCTCACTATTGCTATCTTGCAGAGAGGGTCTTTTTTCGTTTCCCTATGCAGACTTATCATCCCTTTTTGATAAATCCAAACATAAAAATATACATTTTTCTACATATATGCTCCCTAACTGCTATGTTAGATGCATATACACTTGCTGCTCCATTACAACTCACGTATATCAGGATTTGTGCCAGAAAATACAAAATGAGGTCGAGTTTCCATGTCACGTCAAGAGATCTTTGATCCTTGGCCTTCCATATACTGGAAATGTTCCGACTCAGACATTCAGTTGTATTCTGAAGGCTATAAGAGAACAATTTCGAGCTATGGAAAAGAGGAGAAAGCATTCAACTTTGAGAGCAAAGTTACTCTGGAGAAATTACTTCATATTGAGTCTACATCCCTTTGTCCCTCAAGTTTGAGCACAGTGTTCATCCCCTAAGCTCTTTCCCTATTGCTGAGAGGATCTCATTGCCTCTTTTCTATGAGCTTTCTTTTGGTGGAGGATTGAAGTGATGGAGACCCAGTTGGAAGGAAGTTGGTTTCTTGGTTTCGAACCGTGGTGACATGGAAGTTTGTAATGTTGACACTTCTGTTGATCAATTATTAATATAAATACTCCTTTCCCGTCCTATTGGTATCTTGCAAATATATGATTATTATCCATGGGCATGTTTGTAATGTCTATTAATAGATTATGACATCTGATGTGCTAACTCCTTTTTCACTATATACTTGCTTCGCTTTTTTTTTTGAGAACTTCTTGCAAGTATAAAGCTTTGGTTCAAAGTGCTCAACGATAGAACACCATCAAATGTTGTATCGAGGTAGGTATCTTTCTTTTATTGCACATTAGTCTATATAGCATATGTTGGAATTGAGTTGATTTTTGTAGTCATATCTGTCTGTTGTGGTTTACCCTTGGCCATAGAGAGTTTTTCCCTTGTAACAAGGAGTAAAGGGGACATGCACATAAAAAAGATATTGAGGGAGAGGTGTGGAAGCATCCTTGTCATAGCCTTCTTTTACTCTTGATGTGGGTCGAATTGTAGGTTAATGATTACCTAGCTCAAGAGGTCCATGATGTCACGAGGGAAGACTGAGATAGTCACTCATGAAGATTCTTAGGGGTGTGCAATAAGGTCGAGTCCTTATTCCTTTGAATCCCTTAGTCTCTCACAAGGTCGCGTGAATGGAGTATTGACTCCAAGGGTTGAACAACCACCAAAACCAATAGAAGGCGAGTGGAACCCTTGGGTCATGGAAGTGCGTATTGAAGGGAACGTCATGTAAATCAAAATTGAGTCAATGAATCTAGGTGGCCTAGAAAACCTTGAAAGAATAATTATAAATCCTAAAAATCTTTAGGCCTTGCCAGATTTAAATAATTAATTAAAGAATGGATTTATTAATTATAATTCCAAATAAAATTCTAAGCCTAGGTCTAAGTTTTTCTAAGGAGACTAAACTAAATTAAAAATGAGTGAGGTAAATCAATTTAAGAATTAAGAAAAATGAAATAAATATAAAGATTTTAGTTAATACACATGTGTGCAAGAAAATACCCAAATGGAATTTTAAAATAAGAAAGGAATAAAGAATGAGACAATACGTGTACACATAGAATGGTATATAGAGTCTAGATACCACTAGTCTAACTAGAAGAAGACTCATATTTTAACTCTAACTTAGATTTAGTAAGGGGTCAGTGATTAAATGAGAATATGGGGAACACAAACACAACTAGGAGCGATTTAAGGATAACATTTGGGAAAGGTGAGGGAAATAGATTTTTAATTAAAATAAAATATGTAATTACTTGTGCAAGTTGGGGAGAGGGTGAGAAGTGTGAGGGGGAATAATCCTAATTTATTAAATTAAAAATAAAATTGATTGTGGAAGTGGGGATGTGTCAGCAAGGAAATTCCTATAAAGAAAATCGTATAGATGGGAAAGGCATCACACTGGTTATTGGTAAAGTCATGCTGCCAAAATCAGTTTTGGACTGTGTTTTACTTGTGAGAATTGGGATACCAAGCTTGAGATAGAGTGGTGGCTCTTCCGGATAGATTTAACTAAGACATTCGTTTTTGTGTATAATTACAGTCAATACAAATGGTTAGCGAGTTAAAGTCTCCCACTCTAGTTAACCCTGGTGTAATTAAATTTGGGAACCAATTGACGAGCATGATTGGCTTGAGTTTTCCTAAGATCTAGAATCTTAATGACGGGTTCGGATCTATGCCATCTCGGAAGCTTGCCAAATTTCTTGGCGAGAGTTTAAATTGTTGATACTTGCCCCACCGGAGTGAAATCGTAGCTTGTGATTGAATTCCTAAAACCTTGGCGCGCTTGATTATTGTTTAGTAACCCTGTATAATAACATAACGTTCCTTCCAAGGTTAAAATTCTTACCTTCGTAAACTCTTCACTTGGAGGGAGATTTCCATAGGGTTTTATGAAAAATCGTAGTTGTGTGCTAAATAAACTTAGCTGTTGAGTTTTAGTGTCCGGAGTTGGAACCATAATCTGCACTGATTGGATATCAAATTCCATAATGGAGTAATAAAACAATTGGATTGATAGATATATCATAGTGTCTCTCTACTATGAATAAATATTGTCCTGTTAAATTTAGTATAATCTAAGTGTAAATTATACCCTTTTATCTAATGCGAAATGGAAAAACCTCTACTAATGGATAAGGAATTTTTATACTTAAGGATGAGAATTCAATTCAGTGTCTTCAAGCTAGGGTCATTGGTATGACCTAGGATTGTAATCAAAAGTCTTATCCCTTAGGAATTACTTCCACCTTGCCTTGGATTGATACTTGTATGTGGAAAAGATTAGGGAGTCCATGATTATTTTTTTTAGTTATACGTTTTTATAGAAAGTTTTCATACAAAATAAATGGGTTAAGAACGTTCTTAAAAGACCAGAGTTTTGGAAAAGTAGATTAGTATTTTTATAAGGTGAATAATATGAAATCCCTCGATATTGATTTAATATTTAAAGTTGTGTTCAACACCATCTAATGACTAATGGTTATGATTGAAGTTAATTTATTTATTGTCTCTACAATTAATGGAATATCATTAATAGGTTGAACTGTAGTTAAGGTTTTTATGTTGATACATGGCAAGTTGTGTAGTTATTGTATCTCATTTCCTTAATGACATTTCTTAATTAGAATGAAAAGAGGGTATTTACTAGAGTAACTTAAAAGGTGATACAATGGACCAATTAGTTTGTACTTAGTAAATCATGTTTGATATGGTAGGAAATATATAAATAGATTAACACTTGGTTGTAAATTGGTAATAGATTAGGATATATATAGTTCTCTTATCATAGTCTCTATATATGTCACACATTATTTTAGTCATTTTAGTGGTGTTTCTATATCATGTGTATTTTAGTCATTTTAGTGGTGTTTCTATATCATGTGTTCAGGTTCCTAAAAGAACCTTTCTTCATGAGAAAAGTCATTGGCTTTCTCTTCTACAAAACCTTGTTTAGGAAGGTTGTCGCAGGTCAAGCATAAGATATAGTGCGGTGATGCCTGATCGCCGCAATCTGTCTTGAAACTGGTTTGCGGCATTTTCGCAAGCTGTCCTATAGCCAGGGTGCAGTCATGTTGAAATACTAAGAAAAGGTCGAATTTCATGAAGGTTATAGAAGGGAATATTCTAGAATATGAGGTGGCATCCATATGGTTGGGATCCTACTCGATTTTATGATTTGGTGGGATCATCCTAATCTCTTTAACTATCTCTCTTTCTCCTATATAAGAATGGATTTCTCATGGAAAAAGGTTAAGAAAACAAGTAAGCAAGGAATTAATGAAAGAATAGGCTGAGAATTGTGTGAGGGATTCTACTTCAATTGATGCTTGAGGTCTCCATTTATCCATCAAGTTATTTTGGATCCTCTTCATGTAAGTTTGGAACAAGTGTGAGTGTTGGACCAAAGGTCCACTGAAAGGGAATTTTGCAACATCAAGGTTGTTTGGTTGTATCTTTCACTTTTAATTAATACAATACAATGCCATGTTTCTTTCCCATAAAACCATTCTCATTTTATTACATGATTCCTTGATCACATGTGTAAGTTTTCATTGAATATACTATTGTTTCTTTCACTTTGGTTGGTTTGTGTTTCATTGCAGATCCAATATCAGAAGAGCACCGAAGCGGAGCAATGACAACAAAGATACAAAGAATGTGATATTCAAAGGTATGTCACACATCTCTTGTTTGCTAGTAAATTCAATGATTAAATATTAGGGAAAGCATCATGTCCTATCTTGTTTTGTTCTAGATCTAGGTGGACCTAGGGAAATCGGTTTATGTCCACATTTACCAATTAATCCAATAACAATATATGATTGATATGATACGTAGATTAATAAAAGTAATAATGATAGTACACTCTATGTTATTTATATGAAGTTTAACTGTAAGAAAAGAGGAAGCTTGAGCAAAATTTATGTTAGTATAGGATGAGATATTTTTGGCTAAATAGAATCAGTTTAGAGTTAGCATTAAACTATCGAGAGGTCAACATGGTTGTATATATTATATGGATATAACTCCTTATTGACTACTTCATTTACTTTTTGCAGCCTCTAATTAATGTTGACGATATAATGGTGAACTTTACATGATGTTTCAATGATTATAAAATCGTAGTAGATTATACTCTATGTTTAAGAAAT
>JZKD02S0716506.1:167723-178735 GCA_000966675.3 Picea glauca | reverse complement strand
GAATCTGTTGGTTCTTCATGTTGAATTGTTGCAGTCACGACAATAACAATGTGGTCTGCGTCGATGATCTGTGTTTTACCAGAATTCTTAGAATCGGATTTTGAATCAGGGCTCGGCTCGTTGTATTTGATCTCGGCCACCAATGATTGTTTTGAGCGACATTCATCGGTCTTGTGCCAAGGGATTTTGTGGAAATCACACCATTTTCCGGTGTCCTTCTTTGTCTTCTCGTGACCCTTCTTTTCCTGTGTCTTGGACTAGTTTTCGGGAGATTGTTTGTTAGGGTTGTCTTTGTCATACTTTGGTTTTTGCGGATTTGCAGACCTGAACTCCCGTTTGTTCTGGTGCTTAAATTTCTTCTTGATTTTAACAACATATCGATACGCAGCATCGAGTGATGAGATGTCCATAAAATCCATTTTAGTTTGGATGTATCTATGTAGAGCCCCACGGTATTTCAGAACCAAATGTCGTTCGGAGTCTTTGATACCTAGCTTGGTTTTCAAGGTATGGAATCTATTGGTGAACTCCAGAACTGATTGGCCCCTCTCTTGCCACAGTGTGGTCCATATCATGTACTAATCCTCATAGTCTCGAACAAGGTAATACTGTTCGTTTACCGCATCCACAAAAAAATCCCAAGTGGGCTCAACCCCATATATTCCAGACTCCTCTGTGGAAATCTGCTCCTAGTAAGTTTCCCACCAATGTTTTACATGGGGGAGAGCCTTAAGGAGTGCAAAGGTGATATTTTCCTTGTCGGAAAAATTATGAACAGAGAAATAACCTTCCAGTAGATTTAACCATTTATTTAGGGCATCTGCATCTATTTGACCTTCAAATATAGGAATATCAAAATTAACCTGTACCTTAAAAGGCGAGGTGCCTCCAAAGTTGTCGCTTGATGAAGATGCGCCTGATGCTATCGACAGGAGTTGAAGGATGTGGGAAAAATTCTCCATCATTTCCTCCCTCTGTCGCGTGAGAGCTTGCTCAAGCAACAGACTGATAGGATCGTCTACTCCATCATTTTTCTTTTCTTCTAGCATTGAGGGCTTCTTGGGTGTGTGAGAGCGATTTTCCTCAAGAGAGACAAGCTTGAGACCCAACTTGCTATCCTTAGACCTCGTCGGGGACATGCACTGAAAATGATCAACAACAGCATGCTCTGATACCACTGATCCAGATTATTTTCGGTACGAAATGAGATCGGAGATATAATAAAGAAATGCATAGAGATATTGCAAGAGAGACAAAAATATAACAGAGATATAGAAAAAATAAAACAAGAGTCACAGATATACAGTAATACATGATTTCTATTAACAAAATAAATGTATAGAGACTGTAAAATACAGAGTGAAAGACTCGCTAGAATGGTGGTAGCTTATCTCTGAGAAGAGATGTGATGGCTACTTGCATCCATGAGAAGATGATTACAATGAGGCTCTAAAGGCCTTTTTACAATAAGCAGGAATGCCAAAAACTCTAGACATCCAAAAACCTAACCCTAGGACATGAAGCGCCAAAATTCATGTGGGCCCCGTTTGGGTAAGTTGGTGCATCAACTTCTCGGGGTCGTAACTTTTGCATACAATCTCTGTTTGGGGCGCTCAATAGCTTGTTGGAAAGATCTATCTGAGAAATACAACTTTTGGGTGAGAAATATGATCTATGATCCATGTTTCTCCCTGTTTTCTCAAAAAAAACATCGTTTAGGGCCTCAAAATGGCCACGGAAGTTAAAAACTACTAAAAATAGTAAATTACCAAAATTGCCAGAAACATGTTTTGGGCCAGCTGGAGAAGGAGGGTGGCCACCGATATCCACCTGGATCACATTTTCATCATTTGGAATTCCCTTCTATAGAATTGTTGTTGGAACTATCTTGAAATTTGACATGGAACTTCTAATACACCCATCACAAATTTCTTCCACCGAACTCGCACAGTGAGCAGTGAATGGGGCCAATGTTGAAATGTTTTCAATCTATGCCTGTATGCATCGAAATTTGACTTGGTTAAACTAGATAGTTTCCTTGATTGTATGGGATGGTTTTAAGACTTAAGGATTTTTTATGTCCTCACATAATATTTGATATCATCCATGTTTACATCTACGTTCAATATAATGGATGTCTCATTGTCATCATTCATTGTTCCCATCTATAGAATCTTTGTCGAAACTCTATTGAAATATCATGGCACTTCAAATACACCCATCACCAATGTCATCTTGCATCGACCTCACATAGTGAGCAATGAATGGGGCTGACATTGAAATTTCTTCAAAATGTGCGTGTATGTGTCAAAATTTGACATGGTTAGACTAGAAACATGCCTTTATGGCATGTGAGGGTTTCAAGACTCAAGGATGTATGATGTCCCCACATAATATTTAAGATCATCCATGTTTTCATCAATGTTCATAATGGACGTCTCATTGTCATAATTTTTCATTTCCATCTGCAGAATATTTGTTGGAACTCTCTTGATATGTCATGGAACGTCCAATTCACCCACCACAGATGCCATGCACCAACCCCGCATAGTGAGCAGTTAATGGGGCCAATGTTGAAATTTCTTCAATATGTTCATGTATGTGTCAAAATTTGGCATGGTTAGACTAGACACATGCCTTGACATTATGGGATAGTTTCAAGACTCAAGGATGTATATTGATGTCCCCACATAATATTTGATAATATGGAAGGGTTTTGAGACTTAAGGATTTTTTATGTCCTCGCGTAATATTTGAGATGGTCCATGTTTGCATCAATGTTCAATATAATGGATGTATCATTGCCATCATTCATCATTTCCATATATAGAATCTTTATCATAACTCTCTTGAAATTTCATGGCACTTCCAATACACCCATCATAAATGTCATCTTACATCGACCTCACACAGTGAGCAGTGAATGGGGCCAACGTTGAAATTTCTTTAAACTGTGCATGTATGCATCGCAATTCGACATGGTTAGACTAGACACATGCCTTTATGGTATGGAATGTTTTCAAGACTCAAGGATGTCTAATGTCCCCACATAATATTTGAGATCTTCCATGTTTTCATCAACGTTCATAATGAATGTCCCATTGTCATCATTCGTTGTTTCCATCTGTAGAATATTTGTTAGAACTCTATTGAAATTTCATGGAACTTCCAATTCACGCACCACAAATGTCATGCATGATGCCACACAGTGAGAAGTGAATCGGGTCAATGTTGAAATTTCTTCAATATGTTCATGTATGCGTCACAATTTGACATGGTTAGAGTAGACAAATGCCTTGAAGGCATGGAAGGGTTTCAATAATCAAGGATGTATATTGGATTTTGTTGGCACAGGGGAAAACCCAGAGTTGAATGCTACAACAATGCACCAACAAAACCCTAACTACTGGCCCTTTCGGTAACACCTACGAAGCAAATAAAGTCTCACCCAAGGTAGAGGCAGGAGTGGTTGTAGGACTCCAATGTTTGCAACCTTAACTGGAACATAGATATGTGATTGTAATACCTTAATAGAGCACTTAGCAATTGTGATTCATAAATATTCAGTCTTAGTTTACAGTGCAGATAAACCCTAATAACAGATCAATGTGGTATTCACATAGGTTCAATAAACTCAAGCACTAAGCATACCAACATAGATCAGATATAACATTCATTCACATTATTCGGCACTAAAATATCATATTAGATGAATCTATCATCTAACATCGCACTAAGAATTGAATCACATAAACAAAAGAACAAACAAAAAGAACAAAGAATTCACAACAAAAGATATACGTGGTTCATCCCCACCCTGGGGCTACGTCCACCAACTCTTCATCTTATTTGTTAGCTTATTTCATTATTCTTACATGAACAAAGCCACAAAATCAAATCCACAGAGGACAAGAGATCTGTGCACCTCATGAGATCCTCCTTCCCTGAGTAGATATAGACACAGAGCCTTCCACAGTCTGTGCACAAAGCACTACAGATGACTTGCACTTAGATCTGCAAGTCTCAACATACAATATGCACCAAGCCTCTTACAATCATTTTCACTTAACACAACTTGCCTCTTCTTACATTGCCTAGCTACTTATTTATACATTACAAAATAGGACTAAGCATGGTAAACCTATGGGCCAACATCCCTATAACTGTTACATAATCCCAAAGCCCAATAAGAACTAAAAAGGGGTCGAGATCTTGCGATCTCCACTTCGGCTTGCGCTCTACCCTCAAAAGTCTATAGAAGTCCCAAAATGGTCAAAAATGACCAAGGATCCTCAAAAATTGGTCAAGGGCAAACAACCCCCCAACACTCACTCGTGACTCATCCCAAGTCACTCTGATTTGGGTAGCTCTCCCTCCAAAGCCTCGAGCTTGGCTTGAGTGGCTTTGACCTATTGTTGTGCCATGACCTCCTACTCAGTGAACTCTTGGATTACTACTTCATTGATATATCCCTCTAAGCATTTTTCAACCATAGTGACGACTTGCTCCAATTCTTCTCCTCGACCTTCATTCTATGTGAATAGTTGGTAAGACTCATCCTATATTGGTTGGAGCCTCTAAGTTACTTCCATGATTCTGCTCTGAATGATGTGGACCTCCTGCTGGGAAGTGTGTTGTTCTTAGGCCCACTTCATCCTCTCATAGGCTAACATGGGATTCAACTGTGCTTGTACTGTTTTTTCTTCCTGCTTCGCTTCCTAGAGTTGTGAATCTAGTGCCTTCAATTTAGGATCCTCAGTGAGTTTCACATAAGTTTGGGCACTGTGATCACTCAGTTGTTTACATTCCATGGTGAGGCCCTTGATTCTTTCAACTTTTCCTCAAGCAATCACTTCTCTTTGATCTCGCACATCCTGTAGAGTAATGAGAACTATTCTTAACTCTAGATCTGTGATTCTCTACTGAAGCTGCTAGATGATTTATGTGAGCTGTGCTACTTGGTTTTCTACTGGTTCTTCCTCTTTCTTCTTTGAGCATGTCACAGAGATAATTTCTCTATTGACTGCTTCTTTTACTCTGACCTTCTATGTGAGCAACTTTTCTTTCTCCTATTGGATATGGGCTCTCTCTTATTCGAACTTCTCTTGAAGAGCATCCTTCTCCTATTGTGTAATCCTGTGTTTCTCTATAACTTCCTTCTATGCTTGTTTCAAGTCTGATGTGGCCTGGTCTTTCTCATCTTATGCTCGATGAAGGTGGGATTTAGTCACATCAACCAGTCTATTGAGTTGAGAAGGCTCATCTCCCAACTTTGGTTCCTCTGAGGGTGGGGGAACAGTGGATACTGCACAACTCGAATAAAGGGCTTGGTGTACACCTCTTAGTTCTTCTTCAATTATATCATACATGGCTTCTTGTTTTTCTTCATTTCTTTGTAAAATCTCTTATGAGGCATCTCCTACAGCTAAGATAATGAATTCAAAGTCATTGACCGTGAATACACTCTGCATCTATGGCTTATTGGATTTGGACTTCTTCTGCGATGAAGGTTTCATAGGAGAAAACTTCATTTTATTATATGGATTGATGTCATCAAGGAGATTTTGTGATAGTGTTACTTCGCCTTGCTTATCTTCTTCTTCTCCTTTTTCCTCTTTATTCACTTCGTCATCACCTCCTTCGCTAGGTAACTCAGATGCAGTCTCTTCTAATGAGCTGTGTACTTCCTGTACTTCTGGTCATAACTGTTGTGATAATCGTTCAATTCATCGGGATAATGGTTATAATGCCTCCAATGATCATATTACTTCACCATGGAGAAGTTCCATGTTGTGCTGTACTGGTATCCCGACAAAGTTCAAATTCTAGAATCCTTCCTTCCACGCAGTTCCTTCTAGAACTTTATGTAACTTCTCTATCTTTGATTTCTTCTTATTGAGATTTCTAGCCTTCTTCTCAGTGATCTTCGTCTCAATATTCTTATTTCTATTATGATTCTGATCTTATCTGGGCATAGTAACTTTTCACTGTTGATGGTATTTACTAGGGTTCAAGGGAAATACTTCTCCTCTATTTGGTGTAGGTGCTCTACTTTTCTTTACAGATAGGTTTCTCAAGTACTCATGTGTCCTTTCAACTTCAACATCGAAGTTTTTGGTTCTAAATAACTTCGACCTGTTCTCCTATTCTTCAATCAAATGTCTGATCCTCCTAGTCATGAAATCTTTTAATTCTTTCTTCTTCTTCTCTAAGACTTCCCCTTCTTTTCTTCTGCCTTGATCCTTTTTGATTCAAGGTTTTCCTAGTAAGATAGCAAATGGGGTGTTTTTTTCAATAAATTTAACAACCTTGAAATATTCTTCTATCAAGGTTCCATGAGAACTCATAGATATCTGGGTAAGTCTTCCACATAGGGTTATCATATTTCCTCTAAATAATCCTATTCCTTCCAATGAGGGAATCATAGCAGGTTTTACTAAAATTTCCCAAGTTCTTTCTGTCATGATATTCACCTGTGTTTTCTCATCCAGAACGTAGTCAATGTCGAAGTCTCCTATTCTTATTTCTATGCATTATTTTTCTTTGAATATCTCTGGGAAGTTGATGCTTCTGTGATCATTCAGGGTTTCTTTCATTTTCAACAGTATAGTTTCTGATTCTTTCTGGGGTTTTGCCATGATCTTAGTTTTTTGATCTTCCTCAGGGTTTTCTTGTCTCATATTCATTCTTTCAACCTTAGGAATCATTTTAGGGTGATCCAGAACTTCATGATCTATAGCATTACAACAAAGACAATTGGGTCTTATACTAGTGCATTCTTTAGAAATATGTCCTGGTCTTGTGCAACTGTAACAAAGAGTTAATCCTCTATTTATTTTAAATTATCCCCATCCTTTCCTATATTGTGCACTAGGATCATGGTATCTAACCTGTAAAAATTTCCTTCTAGGATGTTGCATCCATTTGTTAGTTCAAACATTCTTTCTATGCATTGGAATAACATATATTTCATTATTTTTATCATATCTAGTCATATCAAATCTTCTTTATTCTAGTTGTGCCCTAGTTTTCAGGCTAGGAAATTTTTTATCAAATATACGTGGATTCATATTCTTGAAATAAAAATTCCACTTATCTTACTTTTCTCAGACCACAAAGATTTCAAATATTAAAATTTTCACTGTTCTTACCTCTTTCAGAGCACAAAGAGTTCAGATCTTACCTATTTTCTTCAAATCGAATTTCTCTTCTTAGCACGGAGATTCACAGTCCAAGTAGAGTACTATGCACCAGGGAAATAGATCTACACACAGAGCTTTCATAGTTTCAGGTCAGATCTCGGCACTGAGCTTCTTCTTCCTTAGTTCCCAGCAATCACAGTTTCAGGTCAGATATTCGCACATATCTTCTTCTTCCTCAATTCTCAGCAATCACAGCATCGGGTCCTGGAAGCATAACCATTTTTTGGCACATGGGAAGACCCAGGGTTCAACACTACAACAATGCACCAAAAAAACCCTAACTACCAGCCCTTTCGGCAACATCTGTGAAGCAAATGAAGTCTCACTCGAGGTAGACGTAGGGGTGGTTGTAGGACTCCAGTGTTTGCAACCTTAGCTGGGACAGATATATGTGATTGTAATACCTTAATAGAGCAATTAGAAATTATGATTCGTCAATATTCAGTCTTAGTTTACAATGCAACTAAACCCTAATAACATATCAGCGTAGTATTCACATAGGTTCAATAAACTCAATCACTAAGCATACCAACATAGATCAGATATAGCATTCATTCACATTATTCAGCACTAATCTATCATATTAGATTCATCTATCATCTAACATCGCACTAGGCATGGAATTAGATAAACAAAAGGAAAACCAAAAAACACAAAGCATTCACAACACAGGATATACATGGTTCACCCCCACCCTAGGGCTATGTCCACAACATCTTCGTCTTATTTATTAGCTTATTTAAATATTCTTACATGCAAAAAGCCTCAATATCAACTCCGTGGAGGACAAGAGATTTGTGCACCTCTTCAGATCCTCCTTCCCTGAGTAGATCTAGGCACAGATCCTTCCACAGTCTGCACACAAAGCACTATAGATGACTTTCACTTAGCTATGCAAGTGTGAACATACAATATGCACGAAGCCTCTTACAATCATTTGCACTTAGCACAACTTGCCTGTTCTTACATCGCCTAGCTACGAATTTATACATTACAAAATAGTCCTAAGCATGGGTAAACCCATGGGACGACATCCCCATACCTGTTACATAATCCCAAAACCCAAAAATCCCTAAAAAGGGGTCGAGATCCCACGATCTCCACTTCGGCTTGCGCTCCACCTTCGACAGCCTGTCGAAGTCCTAAAATGGTCTAAAATGACCAAGGATCCTCAAAACTTGGTCAAGGGAAAACAATGTCCACACATTATATTTGAGATCATCCACACTTGCATCAAATTTCATCATGCATGTCTCATTGTCATCATTCGTCATTCCCTTCTATAGAATCATTGTCCGAACTATCTTGAAATTTTACATGGAACTTCCAATACACCCATCATAAATGTCATGCATTGACCCCTCACAATGAGTAGTGAATGGGGCCAACATTTAAATTTTTTCAGTTTGTCCATGTATGCATCGAAATTTGACATGGTTAGACTAGAAACGTGCATTCATGGTATGGGAGTCTTTCAAGACTCAAGTATGTTTGATGTCGCCACATAATATTTGAGATTGTCCATGTTTGCATCAACGTTCATAATGAAAATATCATTGTCATCATTCTTCATTTCCATCTATACAATATTTGTCAAAACTTCCTATAAACCCATCACAAATGTCATGCAATGACCCCACATAGTGAGCAGTGAATGGGGTCAACGTTGAAATTTATTCAATCTGTGCATGTATGCATTGAAATTTGACATGGTTAGATTAGACACATGCCTTGACAGTATGGGAGGGTTTAGAGACTTAGGATGTTTGATTTACCCACATAATATTTGAGATCATCCATATTTTCACCAACACTCAATATAATGGATGTCTCATTGTCATCATTCGTCCTTTCCATCTATAGAATCTTTGTTGGAACTCTCTTGAAATTTCATGGAACTTCCAATTCACCCACCACAAATGTTATGCACAGACCCCGCATAGTGAGTAGTGAATGGGGCCAACATTGAAATTTCTTCGATATGTTCATGTATGTGTCAAAATTTGACATGGTTAGACTAGACATATTCCTTGACGGTATGTGACGGTTTTAAGACTCAAGGATGTATATTGATGTCCCCACATAATATTTGAAATCTTCCACATTTGTATCAACATTCATCATCCACGTATCATTTTCATCATTCTTCGTTCCCTTCTATAGAATCATTGTCAGAACTATCTTTAAATTTGACATGGAAGTGACAATACACCCATCACAAATGTCATGCACCGACCCCACATAGTGAGCAGTGAATGGGTCCAATGTTGAAATTTCTTCAATTTGTGCCTGTATGTGTCAAAATTTGACATGGTTAGATTAGACACATGCCTTGATAGTATGGGAATGTTTTGATACTTAAGGATGTAGATTGATGTCCCTGCATAATCTTTGAGATCATCCACATTCACATCAACATTCATCATGAATGTCTCATTGTCATCATTCATCATTCCATTCTATAGAATCATTGTCAGAACTATCTTGAAATTTGACATGGAACTTCCAATACACCCAGCACAAATGTCATGCACCGACCCAACATAGTGAGTAGTTAATGGGGCCAACGTTGAAATTTCTTCAATATGTGGATGTATGCGTCGAATTTTGACATGGTTAGATTAGACACATTTCTTGATGGTATGGGAGGGTTTCGAGACTTAAGGATGTATATTTATGTCCCCACATAATCTTTGAGATCATCCACATTTTCATCAATGTTCATCATGAACGTCTCATTTTCATCATTCATCATTCCCTTTTATAGAATCATTGCTGGAACTATCTTGCAATTTTACATGGAACTTCCAATACACCCATCACAAATGTCATGCACTGACCACATATAGGGAGAACTGAATGGGGCCAATGCTGAAATTTATACAATCTCTAGCTCTATGCATCAAAATTTGACATGGTTAGATTATACACATGCCTTGATGGTATGGGAGGGTTTCAAAACTCAAGTATGTCTAATTTTTGCACATAATTTTCAAGGTCATCCATGTTTGCATCAACATTAATTGTCATCATTTGTCATTCCCTTGTATAGAATATTTGTTGGAACTCTCTTTAAATGTCTTGGAAATTCCAACATTCCCATCACCAATGTCATCCATCGGCCTCGCACAGTGAGACATGAATGGGACCAATGTTGAATTTTATTCAAAATGTAACTGTATACATTGTAATTTTACATGTTTACACTAGGTGCATGCCTTAATGGTGTGGGAGGTTTTTAAGACTTAGGTACTTCATTCTCTTCATCATTTCCATCATTATCATCATCATATTCATCATGACCCAATTTCTCCATCCATGAAAACAAATATAAAACCCGACATACCCATCTTTACAATGAAACCTAATGATGTAACATCTCGCTCTTGTGCACACTGAACGAACTTATTCTTTGAGGACAATTACTTGCAAGTGATATGGATTATTATACTAATGTTTGTTTGATTATGATTATGAGATATTATGGATATGATGATATGTTATTTTGTTGTATTTACATAGACAGGTGCTATTGAGTGGGTTCTCCTGAGTGTGCAGGATTTTGGACATCTTGGAGGGCGCACCTCTTGGGATGAGGAGAAGAGATGAGAGGCTAAGAAATAGGTGTGAAGTGTTGGGATTACACAAGGGTGAGGGAAAGGCATGGGATCCTGGCCTAAGATAGAGGAAGAGTAACTTTTTAAATAAAAAACGTAACTTTCATTGGAGAGACAAAAAGGAGGGCATAACTTTCTTGGAGAGTGCTCCCCTTGGTCAAAATTCAACCCAAACTTAAGTATGGGTGAGGTG
>JZKD02S0716506.1:138879-167673 GCA_000966675.3 Picea glauca | reverse complement strand
CCCTGCCACAACCTACTAGCACTCCTGTCATGGCTTGAACTGTAGTTTAACGATTGCCTAGTTCGACAAGACCCACAATGCCATGAGGGAAGACTATGACATTCACTCATGATGATTATAAGGGGTGTGAAATAAGGAAGGGGCCTTATTCATTAGAGGCCCTTAGTCTCCCACAATCTCACCTGAAGGACTATTGACTCCATGGGTTTTACGTCTACGAAATCCAGTCAGGAGGCAAGTGGCACCCTTAGAGCACGTAGTGTGTCTTGAAGGGAACATCGCGCAAGGAAAATAGAAAGAGGTGAATGGAACCTTTGGAGCATGTAGTGCGTTCTGAAGGGAACGTTACGTAAGGAAAACATAAAGAGGCAAGTGAAACATAAAGAGGCAAGTGGCACCCTTGGAGAATGTAGTTCATCTTGAAGGGAACGTCATGCAACAAAAATGAAAAGAAGCGAGTGGCACCATTGGAGCACGTAGTGCATTTTGAAGGGCACGTTGCGTAAGGAAAATGGAAAGAGGCAAGTGGCAGCCTTGAAGCATGTAGTGTGTCCTAAAGGGCATGCCACGATTTTTACTGATAAGTGAATAAACCTATTCAACCTTAAAATGAATGATGTGATAAGCAATATTTATAAACATTTTTGCTAATAACCAAAATGTCGCCCAACCTAGTAAAATTAGAACCTAGGTATAAGTAGAACAAGTGGTCAATAAATAAATAAATAATAAATAAATATGTAACAAGAAGGGGGGTAAGAAATTCTAACTTATTTATTAACGTCAAAATTATAATGGTGGATTAAATTTAAAAAAAAGGGTAATGGTTGTTTTTATCTACATTTGCTAATTTAATTTTTAGTTAAAAAGAAAAAAGGGTAAATGGTCGTTTTTATCTACACCTGCTAAATTAATTTTTAATTAAAAAAGAAAAAGGGTAAATGGTTGTTTTATCTACACTTGCTAAATTAATTTTTAGTTAAAAAGGAAAAAGGGGGAAACTTAAAAGAAATAGGAAACTTAAAGAAAAAAGGGGAAACATAAAGAAAAAGATGAATGTCTAACTTAGTAAGGAATCTTTCCTTTGGAACTTTCTAATTATGAACTCAACGAGGAATTAAGTAAGTAGTAAGTCATTTAAGAAGTGTAAGGGAATTTTGGGACACCGAGGAGTGTTTTTAGTAATTCTCTTAGGTGGATGAGGGAAATAGGAACATTTAATTAATTAATAAAATTGATTTTCTCGTGCAACTAAGGGATCAAGCGACATGTGTATGGGCGTGGTTTTTCGAAATTAATTAAATGAAAAAGGAATTTAATGAGAATTTGGGAAACTAAATACTTAAAAACTCTATAAAAATGATGGAGGAGGAGGAGTATGGAGATCATCTTTTTGCGTAACGTTACACTACTAAATTTGTATATTGACTGGACTTTCTCTTATGGGAGTTGGCATACCCAAATCGGGTAAGGAGTGGTAGATTGACCTTGTAAGGTGAGGTGGGTGCTAGCATTATCTAGTATCATGTATGTGGCCCCTTTGCAGCTCGGGGGGATTAGGGGGAAGAAGAGTACCCCTACTATTGGCTTATAGGTACCAGTGAGGTCACACCAGTTGGAAAGCGGGAGCTAGACGGAGCACGCGCGGGACAATGACCTCAGAGCATTCACATTTGGATAAGGTACACCTCTTAAAGTTACTTGCAATGAAATTTAATTTACACATGTTTATTTTTCTGTATTCGGTTGAAGATTTTGTTTCCATGATCTTTCTTGTACATGCATTCCTACGGTACTTGCAATCCCCTTGTCGTTTGATTTATTCAGCAAAGACCCTTGCTATCCAATGTATCCTTTATTTATGAGTTACTGTCTATTTGCGCATGGCCATATTGAGCCCCAGACTCAAAACCTTGCCTGCATTCTTGTATCTCCTGCCTGTGTTTTCTTTATTCCTTGATTGCTCTTTTATTTCATTATTTTCTTCTCCCCAGAGAAGATCTGGATGCAAATTTTGTTTTTATCTTTCGTCCCTTATCCTTATGTTATTAGTTTGTGCCTGAGTAGTCGTCTAGGAGCTGAATCGATGGTTGTCACTACCGTGTTTAAAGACTCATATATTCAAATACCCTACTTTCCTATGCATGGATAATAAATGAAGGATAATTTTTTGCCTAACTATCTATCCCTTACTTATCTCTGCGCTTGAAAGATACATCCCTGCATCCTTGAATGATAAATCTCTACATTTCTATTTGAATGATTGTCTCTTCATCTTTTTCCATTGTGCACTATGTTTTGTTGTTCTAATGCCTAATGTCTTACCTCTCTCATTAGGTGATTTACTTCCCTCATTTTTCTAAGTTTAGTACAGAAACCCTGGGCATTATTGAACTATTCTTGTAATCCTTTAATCCAGAGTTATTGCATCCAAATGGAATAGTTTTTACTTATTGAAATAACCATTGTATGCATCCAATTGGAATTTGTTTTTACCAAATTCATTTTTACCCCAAATCATTTTTACTTGTTGCTTGGGTGCTTATAATATTGATGATAGTAAATCTTAATAGACATCGAGTTGATTGTTGATAGTGATTAATAATGGACAACGATTTTATGTTGAGTATGACATGGATTTTATGTTGTACATGACAGTTAATTTATGTTGTGTATGACAATGATGATAACGATTTTTGTATGTTGTGTATGTTGTTTATTTATTAGACAACAATTTATATGCAACGATTTTGTATATGGCAACAATTTGTATGCTGTGTATTTATATGACAATGATTTTGTACATGGCATAAATTTTTGTATATTGCAGCGATTTTGTATGTTGTGTATTTATATGACAACAATTTTATACAACATGGTTTTACACAACACGATTTTATATAGCTGCGTTCTCTTTCCACTAAACACAACGATATTATACAACGAATCTATTCATACATTTGGCAACGTGGTTATTGTATAGATGGTCACTGTGTGATTATGTGGTAATGCTTGCTGGTAATGGTAATAATTGTGACTGTGTAGTTACTGTATAGATGGTTACTATGTGACTACATGTTAATGGTTGTTGGTAATGGTAATAACTTTGAATGTGTTTTTATCACACAGATAGTTTGAATAGACAACCTTATCTCCGTTCTTTTGAATGGACAACATTATCACATAGTTAATAGACAATGTTTTGTTCATTATAATTGATGTTGGTACTTGGTTCTGTAACACCTTAATGCAATTGGTTTTCATGTCATAGAGGTTACTAGTTATTGGTCGTCGAAGTCATTGTGTCGGGTTGTTGATATTGACCTTTATCTTGTAGGCATTGTCTTTCTTGTGTCGAATAGGTAGTTGTCTTTATCTATCTATAGATTATCGCATGTTTTGTCTAGTTGTCTGATGTGCTTATATGTTGATTCGTTGTTTTATGTTGCTTGATATACATGCATTTTGTTCGTCATCAAGTTGTGTTGTTTAAAAGTTGTCATTGTTTCCATCCTGTTTAAATAAATAAAAATTGCACTTGCTTTGCATCGCATGTATTCGTAATGATATGGGGTCATTACATATGGTATCAGAGTCTGTTCAAACATGTGACTATGGATCACCATGCTTTCCACTGCAGTAAACCATTGAGTATTAACCTAGCACTAATTCAAAATTTTAACGTGTTCATGCAATTATATTGATTAGAGGACGTCACAAAGTTTCACAGAGCGGTGTCATGGAAGGAGGTGCAATGCCTCCAGAAGTGCCCGTGCCCTCGGAGTCTAAACCCCAAGGGAAGGAACAAGTCGTTAGGATGGATCTGATTGTTGTAATGGGTGATGATGGTATAACAGGGTCCTTCCAGGGATTATCAAAGGCCTCGATCCACCATTTGTATTGAGATGGGGCTAGGGAGCCTGTACCCCTGAGGGTCCACAGCGCACCCCAACCAGTATCATTAACTTTCATCGAGAACACGAGAGGGAAAAGTTCTCAAGTCCACGAGTGTCACAGATGGTTCAATCATTGAGGCATGGCTAGAGAGCAAGGAAATGTATTTCATGCTTCACGATTATGACCTCCAGTATGAAGGTTCATAGGGTGGTCATTCAACTGAAGGGGATAAATCTTCTCTGATGGAAGATGCTCCTGCCACAAATGAACATGGTAGTCAAAGATTTGTCATGGGAATTTTTTGAGGAACAACTACGAGAGAGGACCAGAGCATCTGGATCAGCCAGACCCGCTATTGTGGGATATTTGGGCAAGTCCCATCAGATCCATGTGGTGGTGAATAACTTCCAGGAAGAGCACCAGTCGACTGTGCTCAAGATGTCAGGCACCGTCACTGACTAGACCCTTATATTTTTTATAGATCTAGGTGCTACCTAAATGTGTTATCTTAGGTGTGGCGCTAAAAAGAATTTAAGGTAAAGGTATTCAAATGTGATGATTTTAGATTTGTAGAAATGGATTTGGGAGCCAAAAAGAAGGTTGGTGGGAAGGTTATGGGCTATAGCCTTAACCTGGGAGAGTTTGTCACTAGGGCCAACCTGTACGTCATGATATTAGGATCTTATGATGTCGTGATCAGTATGGACTGGTTGGAATCACATGAATCGATACTCAAATGTAATATGAAATGGTTGAGCTTGGTTGATGATGAGGGAAAGAGGAGTGTGAATATACGTCGGAACTAAGGAGTTTCCCTGAGGTTCATCTCTTACTTGCAGCTACGGAAGAGCTTGTTCAAGGGATGTAAGCTTTATACGATCCTTGCATTAAATGAGAAGGGAGTAGAGGAAGGTCTAGAACACCTTCCAGTGGTGAGAGAGTTTGTAGACTTCTTCCCTGAGGATTTACCTGGGATGTCGTTGAAGAGAGAGTTGGAATTTACCATAGACCTAAAACCAGGGACTGAACTGATAGCAAGAATGCCTTATTAGATTTCGACCCCAGAGTTACAGAGTTGAAAATGCAACTGAAGGAGTTGTTGGACCTAGGACTTATACATCCTAGTGTGTCACCATGGGGTGTACCTTTTATTATCATACGAAATAAGGATGGGTCGTGGAGACTTTGCATTGACTATCTTTAATTGAACAAGGCAATGATCAAGAATCAATACCCATTTCCAAGGATTGATTATTTGTTCGATCAGATGAAAGGTGCGACGATGTTTTTAAAGATTGACTTGAGATCAGGGTATCACCAGTTATGGATCAAGGAGGATGACGTCCCTAATACTACCTTTAGGATGAGTTTTGGACATTACGAGTTTACTATTTTACCGTTTGGGCTGATGAGCGCCCCGGGGATATTTATGAGTTTGATGAACGGGGTGTTCTGTGACTACTTGGACAAGCTCATCTAAGTATTCATTAACAATGTTTTGATTTACTCTCGGATGATCGAGGAGCATGATGAGCACTTCCTCTTGGTACTATAGTCTCTACGAGAGAACAAATTGTATGGGAAATTGTCTAAATGCTCGTTTTATCAATCGATGATTTACTACAAAGGGCATGTCATCTTCGGTGAAGGTATCATCATGGATCCAACAAAGGTCAAGGCTATTATGGAATGTCCTATGCTGAAAAACGTCCCCGAAGTGCATAGCGTCATGGGTTTATAGGGATACAATCGACAACTCGTCAGGGGTTTTTCGAAGATAGAAAATCCGATTACAGAATTGCAGAAGAAGAATAAGAATTTTGTTTGGACAGAGAAATGCGCAGAGGCATTTCTGAAGATCAAGGATCTGTTGACAATGACACCAATATTGAAGGTCCCTGACATGGAAATGGACTTCTTGGTATGCACAGATGCATCCAAGGAAGTCTTACGCGAATTCTTGATGCAATATGGTCGAGTGATCGCTTACATCTCAAGAAAGTTGAGAAGGCATGAGGATAACTATGTGATGAACGATTTGGAGTTGTTAGCCATTGTATATTCCTTGAGAGTTTGGATAAATTACCTTATTGGATGAAAATTGAACTAAAAATGGACCACTTTGGACTACATCACATCTTTAAGCAAAGTGACTTGAACGCACGACAACGACGTTGGTAGGAATTTCTTAGCGAGTACAATTTCGAGATTACTTATAGAAAGGGAACAATGAATAGAGTGGAGGATGCGTTAAGTCAGAGACCAAACATATTTTAGGTGATGCCTCTTCAAACGAATCTATGTGAAAATATTTTAACTTTATAGCGCGACGATGACTGGTACAAAGAGGTCAAGGATTTTATCGGACAAAATATCATGATGGTACCAAAATTTGAAGGATTTACTATGGACAACGATGGATTATTGATATTTAAAAGTCAAACTTACGTATTTACCGACAACAAATTGAGGATTCTGATCCTAAACAAGGCTCACAGAGCAGTCTACATGGCTCATCCTAGAGTCACGAAGATGAGTGCAGACATTAAACCCTTATTCTTCTGGAAGGGAATGAAGGCAGACATAGTCAAATACATGGAAAGATGTCTAGAATGCCAATAGTTGAAGGTTGAACATAGAAATCTAGCAGGATTAATACAACCGCATTCTATTCCAGAATCAAAATGGGATGTCATTTCGATGGATTTCATTGTTGGATTGCCACTAACGGCAAGGAGACATGACTCAATTTTTGTGGTATTCGGCACTCTAATGAAGAGTGCTCATTTTATTCCTATGAGTACGATGTATTAGGAACCTAAAATAGATAGAGTTTTCATCAGTGAGATTGTGAGGATGAATGGCGTGCCTAAGAGGATTATATTCGATCAAGGATCAATGTTTATTGGACGATTTTGAACTAGTTTCCAAGAGGCCTTGGGAACCTAACTTAACTTTAGTACTGCGTATCACCCGGAGACAGACATGCAGACCGAATGAAAAAACCAAATCTTGGAGGATATGTTGCACATGTACATGATGGACCAACAGAAGCATTGTGAAGAATTCTTGCCACTAGTAGAATTCGCATATAACAAGAGTTATCAAAGAAAAATTAAGATGGTGCCTTTCGAGTTCCTTTACGGGCGACCATGTCAAGTGAATTTGAGTTGGGATCGACTTGAGGATAGGTTCATGGTGGGGCCAGAAGTGATCCAAGAAATGGAAGACCAAATCAAAACCCTAAGACAAGTGATAAAGAAAGCACAGGATCAACATAAGAGTTATGTCGATATGTGTCGTATCGATCGTATTTATGAAGTTGGCGATCGAGTCTTCTTGTGAGTGAAACCACATAAGAGTTTGATCAAGTTTGGAAAGGATGATAAACTCTCTCTTAGGTTCATGGGACCCTTCTATATTGTGGAAAAGAAGGGGCCCATGGCCTATTGACTAGCCTTGCCTGATTCTTTGAGGCATATGGACGATGTTTTTCATGTATCTGTTTTGAGACATTATATTAGTGATCCTACATATGTTATTGACATGAGTTCCTCGAATGTATCTGATGAGGGTGTGCTCATGGAGGATCCAATCCACATCCTATACTATCGCATTCAACATCTATGACATCGAACAGTAGATCAAGTCAAGGTCTAGTGGGACAACTATAGTTCACACTAGGCAACCTGGGAGCTCACATATGAAACATGTCAGCAGTTTCCATTTTTTTTTATACATAGACTTATGATACTGTGATACACTTTATTCCTACACCTTTATACTATGAAACTTTGGGATGAATTTTAAACCAAGAGGGGGTGTATGTAGCATCCCGCTCTTGTGCGCACTGAACGAACTTATTCTTTGAGGACACTTTCTTGCAAGTGATCCAGATTATTATACTATTGGACGTTTGATTATGATTATGAGATATTATGGATATGATGATATGTTATTTTTTTGTATTTACATAGACATGTGCTATTGACTAGGTTCTCTTGAGTGTGTAGGACTTTGGACATTGAGGATGCAGAGGTGTCAATGAAACCCCTTAGACTCTGGATCAAGTCAGGGAGTACATTATTGGGGTTTGAATGTTTTTGATGTGAAATATGTACATATGATTAGATGTTATGATGATTGACTATTATTGCTAACATGATCTGTTGATGGATGCAGGATGACGATAGCTTTCCAATCATAATCACATGTGGAGTAGAGGGGTCACGCACGACAACCAGATACTCTGAGGGAGAGGTGTAGCAGCAGCCATGCCACATCCTACTACCACTATCATTGTGGATCAAATTGTAGGTTAATGATTACCTAGTTCGAGAAGACCCACGATGCCATGAGGGAAAAATATGACAATTTATCACGATGATTGAAAGGGGTGCATAATAAGGTAGGGGATTTATTCCTTTAAGGCCCTTAGTCTTCCACAATATCACCTAGCGATGTACTGACTCCAGGGGTTTGACGTCTACCAAACTCGGTCAAGAGGTGAGTGGCACCTTTAGAGCATGTAGTGCATCTTGAAGGGCACATCATGCAAGGAAAATGGAATGAGGTTGTTTGCACAAGGGAAGACCCAATGTTCAATGCCTCAACAACGCACCAACAAAACCCTAACTACTGACCCTTTCGACAACACCTGCAAAGCATATGAAATCTCACCCAAGGTAGAGGTAGGGATGGTTGTAGGAATCAAATGTTTGCAACCTAGATGGGACACAAATCTGTGCGTACACCACTCTAAAAAAGCACTCGGCAGTTAGCATTCATCAGTATCTAACCCTTATCCACATCATAGATCCAAACCCTAATTACAGAACAATGTAGTATTCAACCAGATCTAACACATCTAAGCACTTAGCACATGGAACAAGATCATATCTAGCATTTATTCACATCACTTAAGAATTGAGCTATCATACTAGATTCATTTAAACATTCATTACTGGACTTAAGCTTAAATTATATACACAAGACAATAACCATAATGCACAAAGAAACCATAACACAAGATATACATGGTTCACCTCAGTGTGGGGCTACATCCACCAAATATTCTCTTCTTTATTATCTTATGTCAAGCTTCTTACAAGCACAGAGCATCAAAACCTTACTCCGTAGAGGACATGAGATCTATGTGCAACTCACTAGATCCTCCTTCCCTGAGTTAGATCATAGCGCAAAGCCTCCTTACACAGTCTATGCAAAAAGCACTACATATGACCCACACTTAGCTTTACGACCTCAACATACACTAAGCACAGAGCCTCTTACAATTACCTGCACTTAGTATAATACTTAGCACCTAGAATCACATCCTTAGCATCACCTACTTACATCGCCTAGATTTCTATTTATACATTACAAAAGGGCATAAACATGGGTAAATCCATGGGCCGACATCCCCATACCCGTTACATAAACCCTAATCCCAAAGATTCCCTAAAAAGGGGCTGAGATCTCCCGATCTCTGCTTCGAATTTCGCTCCACCTTCGACCAACCTGTTGAAGTCCCAAAATAGGTCAAACATGACCAAGGATCTCCAAAACTTGGTCAAGGGACAACAGAGGTGAGTGGCACCCTTGGAGAAAGTAGTGCATCTTGAAGGGCACGTCGTGCAAGGAAAATAGAAAGAGGGGAGTTGGACCCTTGGAGCATGTAGTGCATCTTGAGGGGCACGTCGTGCAAGTAAAATGGAAAGAAGCGAGTGGAACCCTTGGAGCACGTAGTGTGTCTTGGAGGGCACGTCGTGCAAGGAAAAAGGAAAGAGGCGAGTGGCGCCCTTGAAGAACGTAGTGTGTCCTGAAGGGAATGTCGTGATTTTAATTGATAAGTGAATAAACCTAGTTGGCCTTAAAGTGAATGATGTGATAAGTAAGATTTAAAAACATTTTTACTAATAAAAAAAATGTCATCCAACCTAGTGAAATTAAAACCTAGGTATAAGTAGAACACGTGTTCAAAAAAAAGTAATAATAATTAATAAACATGTAACAAGAAGGGGGATAAGAAATTCCAACTTATTTATTAAATTAAAAATTATAATGGTGGATTAAATTTTTAAAAAAGCCTAATGGTTTTTTTTATCTACATTTGCTAATTTAATTTTTAGTTAAAAAAAAAGAGGGTAAATGGTTGTTTTTATCTACACCTGCTAAATTAATTTTTAATTAAAAAGGAAAAAGGGTAAATGGTTGTTTTATCTACACTTTCTAAATTTATTTTTAGTTAAAAAAGAAAAATGGGGAAACTTAAAAGAAATAGGAAACGTAAAGAAAAATTGGAAACGTAAAGAAAAAACTGAATGTCTAGATTAGTAAGAAATCTTGCCTTTGGAACTTTCTAATTATGAACTCAACTAGGAATTAAGTAAGGTGTAAGTCATTTAAGAAGTGTAAGGGAATTTTGGGACACTGAGGAGCATTTTTAGGAATGTCCTTAGGTGGATGAGGGAAATAGGAACATTTAATTAGTTAATAAAATTGATTTTTTGGTGCAACTAGGGGATCGGGTGACATGTGTAAGGGGTGATGTTTTTCAAAATTAATTAAATGAAAAAGGAATTTAATGAGAATTTGGGAAACTAATTACTTAAAAACTATATAAAAAGGATGGAGGAGGAGGAGTATGGAGATCATATTTTTGCGTAACATTACGCTGCTGAATTGTTATCTTGATTGAATTTTCTCTTGTGGGAGTTGGGATACCCAGCTTAGGTAACAAGTGATAGCTCGACCTTGCGAGGCAAGCTGTGTGCTAGCATTCTCTAGTATTGTGTGTGTGGCCCCTTTGTGGCTCGGGGGGTCAGGGGGAAGAAGAGTACCCCTAGCATTGGGTGGGAGGTATGAATGAGGTCACATCGGTTGGAAAGCGGGAGATGGATGGAGTGCGCATGGGACAACGAACTTGGACCATTCACATTTAGCTAAGGTACACTTGTTAAAGTTGTTACTTGCAATGAAATTTAATTTACACATGTTTATTTTTCTGTATTCAGTTGAAGATTTCATTTCCATGAGCTTTCTTGTACATGCATTCCTATGGTACTTGTAATCCCCTTGTCATTTGATTTATTCAGCAAAGACCCTTACTATCCACTGTATCATTTATTTATGAGTTATTGTCTCTTTGCAGGTGGCCAGATTGAGCCACAGACTCAAAACCTTGTCTGCGTTCTTGTATCTTCTGCCTGCATTTTCTTTATTTCTTGATTACGCTTTTATTTCATTATTTTCTTATCCACGGAGAAGATATGGATGTAGATTGTGTTTTTATCTTCCATCCCTTATCCTTAAGTTATTATTCTATTCCTGAGCAGTCGGCTAAGAGCTGAATCGAAAATTGTCACTCTCGTGTTTAAAGGCTTATAGATTCAAATTCCCTGCTTTCCTATGCATGAATAATAAATGAAGGATAATTTTTCACCCAACTATATATCCCTCACTTATCTTTGTGCTTGAATGATACATCCCTGTGTCCTTGAATGATAAATCTTTGTTTTTGTATTTGAATGATTTTCTCTTCACTTTTGTCCATTGTGCACTGTGTTTTGTTGTTCTAACGCCCAATGTCTTACCACTCTCACTAGGTGATTTACTTCCCTCATTTTTCTGAGTTTAGCATGAAAACCCTGAGCATTATAGAATTGTTCTTGAAATCCTTTAATCCAGAGTTATTGCATCCAGATGGAATCGTTTTTACGGATTGACATAACCATTGTATGCATGCAGTTGAATTCATTCTTACCAAATTCATTTGACCCTGAATCATTTTTACTTCTAGATTGGGTGCTTACATCCGGATGGAATCATTTTTACTGATTGACATAACCATTGTATGCGTCCAGTTTGAATTTGTTTTTACCAAATTCGTTTTTACCCCAAATCGTTTTTACTTGTTTTTGGGGTTCTTATAATATTGATGATAGTAAATATTAATAGACATCTAGTTGATTGTTGACAGTAATTAATAATTGACAATGATTTTATGTTGAGTATGATAGCGATTTTATGTTGTATATGATACCAAATTTATGTTGTGTATGACAACGATGACAATGATTTTTGTATGATGTGTATGTTGTGTATTTATTAGACAATGATTTATATGTAGCGATTTTGTATATGGTAGCGATTTGTATGCTGTGCATTTATATGACAACGATTTTGTACATGGCAACAATTTTTCTATATAGCAACGATTTTGTATGTTGTGTATTTATATGACAACAAATTTTTACAATACAATTTTTCACAGCACGATTTTATACAAATGTTTTCTCTTTCCGGTAAACACAGCGATGTTATACAACGAATCTATTCATACGTTTGACAACATGGCTGTTGTATAGATGGTTACTGTGTGACTGCATGGTAATGGTTGTTGGTAATGGTAATAACTGTGACTGCATGGTTACTGTATATATGGTTACTTTGTGACTATGTGGTAATGGTTGTTGGTAATGGTAATAACTTTGAATGCATTTTTATCAGATAGACAATTTGAATAGACAACCTTATCTCCATGTTTTTGAACAGACAACATTATAAGATAGTTAATAGACAATGTTTTGCATATGATTGACAATGAACTTATGGTTGAATGTGACTGTGTTGTGATGATTGTTGTGTATAGATTCTTGACATCGAATTAATAATAAACATGTGTATAATTGTTATGTAATTGTAATAAATGTGTGTATATAGATTCTTTATAGTGATATTGCGGTTGACAACGATTTGTCCATAGCTTTATCAATAGTTTTACCTTTGGATTTATAAATAGACTTTAATAGACCACAAAGTTATTATGGAGATTATTATTATAGTGATAATTTATTATTACAATGATTATTATAGTTATTATTATAGTGATAATGTATTATTACAGTGATAATTATTATTACAGACCAAGTTATGATCAAATGTTGATTTAGAGCGATATCTATATTATAAACATTTAATAATTAGAATCAATTAAACTTTAATAACACCTAACGATAATACATAACGATATCAGTTCTAATTATAATGACCACTTTTCATAGAAATTTAATTGTTCTTATGCTTAAATTCTTCTTACGCTTTAAGCGACTTTGATTCTCTCTATCTACAAATGTTGCTAAGGAAGGGTTCTACACATATATAGGTGTTTTATAATCTACCACAATGCATCCTTAATCATAATAAATGGAGTATGAAAGATACGGAAGAACAGACTTAAGGATTTGAGTTTAATTTCAGGCATGAATAATCCACAAAAGAAACCCAATCAGGGACTTTTAAAGTTAAAATAAGATATAAAATCAATATCAATATTCCGATATTCTGATATCACTACTACATAATAAATAAAAATAAAATCAACCCAAACCTTTAGATTTCTTTTCCTCCATTAACTTCATTGATGTAGGATTGTTTTGGATTTTATTGTGATGTATGATCGTTTAGTAGTCATATTTCCTTTGCATCTTGTTGACTTGTCGATTGAATGCTTGGGTAGTCTTCAGGTATTTGACATTTAATTTCGTCTCCTAGTGCATTGGATTTATCTTGGGTGGAGATCTAGATATGTTATGTTGCACCATGGTTACGGTCACACCTATTGCCTTGTGCCGGCATGATTTCTGATGAGGGGATCATGGCGCACCCTGATGGATAGATGCAAAGGATAACCTGGCCGAAGTTTTGTTCTTTCTGATGTAGGTGTTTTGTTCATTATAATTGATGTTGTTACTTGGTTTTGTAATTCCTTAATGAAATTGGTTTGCGCGCCGTAGAGTTTACTAGTTATTGGTCGTCGAATTCATTGTGTCAGGTTTTTGAAGTTGACCTTTAGCTTGTAGGCATTTTATTTCTTGTTTTGGGTGGGTAGTCATTTTATCTATCTATTGATTATTGTATGTTTCGTCCAGTTTCCTAATGTTCTTGTATGTTGAGTTGTTGTTGTCCGTTGCCTGATCTACATGCATTGTGTTTGTAGTCAAGTTGCATTATTTAACAGTTGTCTTTGTTTCCATCCCACTTAAATAATAAAAAAAAAATTGCACTTTCTTTGCATCGCATGTAGTTATAATGATATGGGGTCGTTACAAATAAATATGCCAATTTCCATGTATTTATGTTTTTCTAGTGGCATTCTTCTAGATGATTAATACACCATGATTCTATTAAGTTGAGACAGTCCAAAAGAATTTTATAGGGTCCATCATGAAAGTGGTTTAATTGTTAATGTGTTAGGTATTATATCGGGTGAAGGGCTTAATGAAATCAATCGACCCTACATGAATACCAGTGAATGAGGCCAACATTGAAATGTCTCCAAAATGCACCTGTATGCATCAAAATTTGACATGGTTATACGAGGCACATGTCGCTTGATGGTATGGGAGGGTTTCAAGACTCAAGGATGTCTGATGTCCCCACATAATATTCAATATCATCCATGTTTCAAGGGGTTAGCAGTTGGATGGTATAAATGTTAAGGTATTAGGTTTAGGCTTTGTGAAATATTTCAATTTGTTTTAAAATACAAATTAATGAATAAAATTTGGATACATTAATTAGACTAATTTTCTGGATATACATTGATTTACATATACGATATATTTAATTATATTTTTTAACAATTGCTAATAAATGACAACTAACCATGCTAACTCTTATATAAGTAATCCTAATTGTTTTTTCCAACAATTCATACAAAAGGTAATTTGTATCGTCATAAATAATACTGAATCATTTCATGAAAGTTTGGGCCATAAGAATCAACATTTTAAAAATTGGATTACAAATAATTTTGAAAATTTATAAGTCTTGGTCATTAACATCATTTTCTGCAACAATGCCATCCAGTTTATCATTGTCAATGTTTCATATGTTCTTTCAAGTATTTGATATTATCATCATCCTCTTCTTGATATGCATCATCTTCATCATCATTGAAATTTGACTCTATACCATCTATATTGTTACAAAATGTATAACTCGGTTCATCATTTTCTATACCATCCATATTGTTGTCTTCCATAAAATCATCTAACTCTGAATTGTTGTCTTCTTGTGTTTGAACATAACCATCTTCAACATCATCATGGATGTTAATTTATTCGATGTTCTCTAATCTATCTCTCTCATTTTGGAGGAAATCATTGTTTTTCTCAATATCCACTAATGCATTGTCAAATACCTGCCTTAATCTTGGATCACAATGTATGATAAATATCCATTTTGGGTCCAAAATATCTTCATAGAAAAATACCTTCACATGAATGACACACATATATTAGAAATATATTATAACACTTTTATTTATTAATAAAAACATATATTATTGCAAAAAACTATGAATCAATATATTAATGATCATTATTGGTTTTTATTTGAGTTAAAGAAATATTTGCTGACAATGAATTGGTAGAACATAAGGCTCTTTATCATCCAGTAGGAACCTCGAGGAATATATAGAAAACAATTCACTATGGGTATCATGTATTTGTGTCCTTGTTAGCCCTAAAACTCCCTACCTATGCATACATGACATTGGCCTTTCTACTTTCACAATTTTCCAAATTACTGTTGTGGATCTCTCTTTAAAAAATCATTTTTTGAAGCATGTACGCACCCTGCTGAACTATTGGTCATGTACACACTCTAGATGCATACTATAAATCCTGCGTACATACGTAGGCTACATGCTAAATAACCTGCATTTACCTCCAAAAGATGCAAAAAGTAAAAATTTACAATGGATTCGATGTATTTTACGTGCTATCGAGGGTTTCCCAACCAATTCACCCATTGTAGCCCATCCCCAAACTGGATAACCATCTTTTGTCCATATAAAGGAGGTATTTGGGTCTCATTCTGAAATCAATCATTAGAACAAAGAAACTCTACCAAAATCCCTTCCCCTTTTTAAACCAAGCTTTGCAACCCCTTCTGAGATTTGGCCTCAGCATTCCCCCTCCATCCCTATCCCTATACAATCCCTTCTGTAACACCCTGTTTCCCCCAGTTTGTAAATACAACTGGACTGGCCAAGAACTATGGCAAACTCATAAATGTGAATGACATTTTGAACTTATTGCAAGACTGTTGAGAGGGGATGTGCAGAAAAGAGACCATGATGGTGGTGGAAGGCACCTGAAAAGGTGGTGTTAACTTCCACTGAGAATCAAATACCATATTTGGACTCCACTGGCCCGGAGAACCAAAAGCGGCTCGCTGGACCTGAATTTAATACCTTGCAGGCTGGTAGGTTGATGGATTAGTGAGGGATGGGAAGGTGAACCACCTATCCGTAGAGCCGTCAGGCTTGATCAGCGCGAGGGTAATCGTGCCACACGCAACCTCGCTAGAAGATAAGGCGTATGGCAGAAGCGATTGGAAGAGGGCAGACGCAAGGGGAACTCTGGCATTATCCAAAGTGGGTGATAGAAGAGAGGAAGGATTGCAACCTTCACTCCTGGTCACTAGCAGATGGAGAGATGCAGTCTCAGAGCATCATAGTCTTAGCTTAGGGGTGGCTAGTGGTAAATCCGTTGGGAGTCTCTACGCCTACGGTTGGGTGGAAACGAGCACCCCTCTCAGCAGTTGCACACACTTCCAGTGTTATTTCTGATAAGTGTTTTACATATTGTGTCTTGAAATTCATATACAGATATATATGCTCCTAGAACTCTGAAATTATGAATGATTACAGTATAAGAATTCTCGTGCAGTGTTTTGATAAAAATATATAGATATATGCTTATGACAGAGGAAACCATGCATGACTTACATTGATAAATGAATCTAAGTATGCCTAGGTTGAACTAAGTTAGGCTTCCAGCCCATCCTCAGAAAGCGGTTTACCTTTGTCTGTTTCTAGGAAGGCCCCGGAATAGGACTCTTCACAGAGATTCCCTCGTTGGAAAGGTTTTCCAAGAACTAGGAAGAAGGGACTTAAATGGGCAAGTCCTAATAACCCTGTGTGGGGAGGAATGACCCACTTAAGGTTTCAAAATAGTAGTGTAGGGATAAGTAAAAAATCAACGAACGAGGTCTCGTCGGATGACCCATAGCCATTCACGACCGTTAGATTGACGAAAGTAACTAGGGCGTTACATACCTTGCCCCATTTTTCCCTCTATCTTAATGAATAGTGAGGAAATTGGGATCGTAGATCCCAAGGCCCAGGAGAACATTTGAACCATTGATCTTTCCACATCCACGAAGTAGTGGAGGAATACATAAGGAGAGACAATCTGAGCCATTGGCTCTCATTCAAAAATCGTATCAGCCATTGGATCGGGTTAAGATACTCGGATTCTAGTCTCTGGAGTGTGAGCGGGAGGAATGGATCTAGGCCATTAGATCCTGGCCCATTTACCCGTCAACCGTCAGATCAGATAGGAGGTGCACAGGGTTTAACCCTTCTTACACCAGGTAGACATCCCAACCTTCATCGAGATATCGGTATTCGGGAAATCGGAGTTCCTGAGGTCAAAGGAATTGGGACATTACAAGTCTCAAAATCTCGGAGAGATCAGAACCGTCCATCTTGAGGAGGATGCGTGGAAACAATCGACGCTAGTAGGGAAAGGCCCGACAGGAAGTTGTTGATCGGTGTTTGGGTCATCGTGATATTGGGTATCCTGGTGATAAAGTGGTTATGCATTTTGGGATCATGAACTACAAAACTTCGATAAGTGGGAGCCAACTGTCAGTCAGTCGCGATTCAGGGGATCGGGAACCACGGGGACGAGAATTCCATACATTGTGAAACACCGAAGTCTGAAACCCCGACGAGAGGGAAGGTTGTGGTCACGTGGACTAAAAACCTATCCTGGGAGGCTAGGGTGGCAGAGGAATGTGTCGAGAATCAAGGATCGGTGATCCAAGTTGTTGGTACATCATGAGTGTCAAAAACCTGATAGGAGAAATCCCGATAGAAGTATATGGCTATAGTCATACGAAAAGTGGTCGCATGGACCAGGGATTAACCTGGACCATCCATCCATTTAGGACGCGTGTCGGAGATCCGAAGAAAGTTGGGCATCGGCATATCGGGGATTCCGTGGACATGAAATCTCTGCATTTCAGAATCGCGAAGTCCGAAACCCCGATGAGTGGGGGACAGCGGTCATCCCATCAGAGAAGGAGGATAGTGCCACCGTGAGGGGCTAGGTGTCAGAAAATCAGAGAGTCAGGATTTGAGGAATCGGGAATCCTGTGGACATATGCACTTTGACATTGAAAACCCTAAAACTCCGACAAGAGGTAAGGTGGTGGTCATATAGAGGGAGGTCGTATGGACCCCAATAGACTAGCCCAGGGGACTAGCGAAAGCTGGAGTGCGTCGGGAATCGGAGGATCGCGGATCCAAGGTGCATATGAACTTTGATATTAGAAAGCCCAAAACCCTGACAAAAGGAAAGCTATAAGGCTGAGGTCTTGAGTGCACGGTCATGTGGACTAGGAGCCTAGCCAGGGAGGGGCTAAGGCCAAAAAGGAGTTCATCGGTGATCGAGAATTGCAGAGTACAAGAACTCTTGACAATGGGAAAGATGAAACCCCGATAACCTGAAATTAAGATCAGGGAAGACTATGGTCAAGGTGTAGAAGGTCGTGTAGGAGAGATAAAGAGTCAGCTTACGCTAGGTCTCCATGGTTATTTAGGGGTTCGAGTCTGACAGAGGACCAAAAAAATTAAATTTAGATAGCGGGTATGTTAAAAAGTGGTATCAGAGCATGGTTACAACACTCGGCCTGATTGGGCTCATGCATGAGTCGCACATAAACCTCGTTCGAAACACTCCTATGAGGAGTAATCACCTGACTTAACTCTCTTGTCCAGGATTAAAAATTGAAAAAAATGAGAACCCAATTGTGTATGCATGTGAGAGATTTATAAATTATGCGCAAATTATAAAATGTATTTAACTCTTGACTAATATCCAGCGTTTGTCTTTTCACTCAAGCAGACGATCAATCGCGGGAACCTACAGACGCAGAGTATGGTGACTCACCAAGAGGTGGGAGAAGGCTCCCACAACAGAGACGAAGAGTCTGATGAAAGAAGAGCAATAGGGACCCCTCCAGACCTAGCTGAGACTATGAGGAGTCTCATGGTCGAATTTCAAAGCTGCAAGGCCGATAATGAATGAATGATGAAAGAACAAGAAAAGAAAACCAAAATTAATGCAGTCATACTGCAGAGCTTATCCGACCTACAACGAAAAATGCAACATGAACTTGAGATGTAGAATCATGGTCGTGTCAGTGGCCATACTGAGAGAAGCACATCAAGAAAGGTCCACCCCAGAGGTAAAGGACCAGTGTCGAACAATTCCATTGAGAAGGAAGCTAGTGATTCAGAAGGCTCTTCCAGCAGTAGGACCAGTTCCTATTCTCACAGAAAATAGAAGAAGCAAAAGACTTCCAAGAGTCATAAATTTGAAGAATTCAGGAAGTCCAAACCTCCCTCCTTCGATGGTGAGATAAATAAGGGAGAGGAAGCCGAGCCCTGGATACTTGGACTGAAGAAATACTTCAGAGTCCATGACTTTTCAGAGAACTTGAAGGCCCGAGTGGCCACTTTCAATCTCGACGGAAAATCTTCCATCTGGTGGGAATATCTTAAGAACATGAAAGGGGTCCGCGAGGAGGACCTATCTTAGAAATGGTTTGAGAGGTACTTCCGAAAGAAGTATTTTTCAGAAATATATTTAAACGAGAAGGCTATAGAGTTTTATGAACTCAAACTAGGACAACTTAATATGGAGGAATATGTCAACAAATTCCTCAACTTATTGAGATATGTACCCTACATCAAAGAAGAGAAGGCGAAGGCACAACGCTTCATCAGTGGGCTACCCAAGGAATACTGGAACCGAATTGAATTTGATGAGCCAAAGACCTTAGAAGACACTATACGAAAGGCAACATATTGTCATGAACAATATGGACATCAGGAAAAGTCTCGTGGAGACTGGAAACAGAAGAATGGTTTGAGGTTTCAGAAAAAGGGGATCAAATCCTAGAGATTTAAAAACTACAAGAAGAACCACAGAATGAACTTTCCAACCCAAAGTGTACTCCAGCAGAACTTTCCCTCGGTGGACGGAAATCAAACTTCTGGACCTATACCAATAAAGACTAATAACCCAAAGAAAGAACCTTTGAAATGTTGGGGTTGTGGAGAAGAGAATCTCCTAAGAGACTATCCACACCGACAATAGAATAGTCAGAAAATTTATAACATACAGGAAGCTACCACAGTCAATTATGTGGCAAGGAGTGTGCCACAGATTTATGCAGCCTTGGATAATAACCAAGCTGACCACCAGGCTTCAGTGGTGGAAATAGAAGGTATGATTTCCAACCATCTGGTGTCTATTTTGATTGACCCTGGTTCAAATTTAAGTTATATAGCCCCTAGAGTTGTTGATAAGTGTAAACTACAGCCACAGAAGCAAACTAAACCATGGTTGGTACAGTTAGCCACTTGCACCAAAAGAAAGGTAGTAGAGGTCATACCAGCTTGCCAATTAATGTTGGGCAAATTCCCCACCCAAGCAACCCTTAATATATTACCCCTGAGATCATACGACCTGTTGATTGGTATGGACTGACTGGCCTCCCATAAAGACAAATTGGACTGTTACCATAAAACCTTAGAATGTGTGAGTAAAGAAGGAAAAAGGATAACACTTCAAGGGATCCAAAAACCGGTCTCGGTGAGGTAAATATCAGCCCTGCAAATGAGAAAGTATTACCGAAAGGGATGTCCCCTATATGCAATACAGGTACTAAAAAAAATCGAAGGTGCTAAACCCAGCCCTGATGATCACCCTATCCTGAGAGAATATAGAGATGTGTTTCCGAAAGAGGTATTGGGTCTACCTCCAAGAAGATACATTGACTTCTCGATATAAATCATGCCATAAGCGGTGCCGGTGTCCAGGACACCCTACCGAATGAGCACACCTGAATTAGTTGAACTCAAATTGCAATTGAAAGAAATGATGGATACGGGTTTTATTCGACCTAGCGTGTCCCCCTGGGGAGCACCGGTCCTGTTTGTGAAAAAGAAGGATGGCACCCTTAGACTGTGCATAGGTTACATATAACTTAACAAAGTAACCATAAAGAACAAATACCCCTTGCCCAGGATCGATGATCTCTTCGATCAGTTGGGAGGTGCGTCTATTTTCTCAAAGATTGACCTGAGGTCAGGATACCATCAAGTCCGAATCAAGGGTGAAGACATCCATAAAACTGCTTTCCGGACACGGTATGGTCATTATGAATTTGTGGTAGTGCCATTTGGTTTAACCAATGCCCCTGCCACTTTCATGTGCTTAATGAACAATGTACTCAGTAAATTTCTAGATAAATTTGTACTAGTTTTTATTGATGACATTTTAATCTACTCTAAGAATAGAGAATAACATGAAGAACATCTTAGAATTGTGCTACAAGTGCTAAGAGAGCATCAACTCTATGCCAAATTCAGTAAATGTGACTTCTTTCAGAAGTAAATACATTACTTGGGACATGTTCTATCCGAGGAAGGGGTAGCAGTAGATCCTGACAAGATCAGGTCTATCATGGAATGGCCTATGCGAAAGGATGTCTCGGACATCAGATCCTTTATGGGATTGGCAGGATACTATAGGATATTTATAAAAGACTTCTCCAAGATTGGTTGTCCAATCACTGCCCTCCAGAATAAGGTAAATAAATTCCTATGGACACAACAATGTGAAGAAAGATTTCAAATCTTGAAACACCTACTAACCCATGCACCTGTGTTGAAAATCGCCAACCCAGAAGATGACTTACTTGTGTGCATGGATGCATGTAAGGAAGGGCTCAGAGGAGTCCTTATGTAGGAAGGAAAGGTGATCTGTTATGAATCCTGAAAACTGAATGAACACGAGGTCAATTATGTGACTCATGATCTAGAACTGGCTGCCATAGTGCATGCCTTGAAAATGTGGAGGTATTACCTCCTGGGAAGGAAATTTGTACTTATGACGGATCACTATGGATTGCGGTATTTGTTTGATCAACCAAAGCTCAATGCTAGACAAGCTAGATGGATGGCCCTCTTTAGTGAGTTTGACTTTGAAATCAAACACATCAAAGGGAAAGAAAATACAGTGGTCGATGCCCTTAGCAGGAGCATGAGAATGATTCACCTGGCAGCGGTTAGTACCTGCGAGAAACATGTCAAGGACAGAGTCAGAAATGCACAGGAAATAGATCCCTTCATCCAAACTGTGACCCTGTACCTACAGCAAGAACCCACTGAAGTAAAGTATGAAGGCTACTAGATGACCAAAGGAGGTTTGCTCACCTACAGAGATAGAATGTACATTCCAAATCGTGATGACTTGAAGAGGTTCATCATGGATGAACTACATAAAATACCTTACACTGATCACCCATGATACTAGAAAATGATCACTACCACCCGAAAACAATTTTATTGGCCTGGTTTGAAGAAGGACATAGCCAAATATTTGGCCCAATGCATAGAATGCCAATAGGTTAAAGCAGAACATAGACACCCCGTTGGACTACTACACCCTTTACCCATCCTAGAATGGAAATGGGAAACCATCTCCATGGATTTTATCACTGGATTGCCAACTTCAACCAAACAACATGACGCCATTATGGTAGTGGTGGATAAACTGAGCAAGTCTGCTCATTTCATCCCCGTCAAATCAACCTGCAAGGCAATAGATATCGCCCAGATATTCATGAAAGAGGTATTCTGACTGCACGGTATGCCAAGGGAGATAATATCTGACAGAGACACCAAATTTACATCCAATTTCAGGAAATCACTGACGGCGAGATTAGAGACTAAATTGTTGTTTAGCACCTCCTATCACCCTCAAACCGACAGACAGACAGAAAGAGTGAATCAAATATTAGAGGATATGTTAAGGATGCATGTGATGCATCAACCTGGGAAATGGGAAGATTACCTACCATTGGTAGAATTTGCCTACAACAATGGCTACCAAGCATCCTTAAAGATTAGTCCCTTCGAGGTCCTCTTTGGTAGGCCATGTAATACTCTAGTCAGCTGGAGTAACACTGTAAATAGGATTTCTATTGGACCCGATATGTTGAAAGAGATGGAACAACAAGTGACTCAGATAAAACAAAATCTGAAGGTCGCTTAGAACCAACAAAAAAGTTATGCTGATCAAAAGAGAACTCCAAGAGAGTTCAAAATAGGAGACCATGTATATCTCAGAATTAATCCCAGAAGGAGTTCCCCCAAAATGGGAGCTTGTGCCAACTTGGCACCCCGGTATTGTGGACCCTTTGAGGTTCTCGATAGAGTGGGACTTGTAGCCTATCGGCTAGCACTTCCTCCCACAGTAAAAGCACATAATGGTTTCCATGTTTCATTATTGAAGAAATATGTACATGATGCTAATCATATAATTGACTGGTCTATTATCCAGGTGGAACCGGAGGGAGAATTTCTACCAGAACCCCAATGCATACTGGACAGAAAGGAAACCCCGCTCTGGAACAGAACCATTGGACAGGTCAAGGTGCAGTAGAAACATTTTGGCCCAGATGAGGCTACATGGGAGATGGAATATGCCATGAGACAAGCATATCCAATTTTGTTTACTTCTGTACATGCAATTCATGTTAGTAGATAAGAACATCGAGGACGATGTTCCTTTTCAAGGGGGAGGGAATTGTAACACCCTGTTTCCCCCAATTTGTAAATATAACTGGACCGGCCAAGAACTATGGCAAACTCATAAATGTGAATGACATTTTGAACTTATTGCAGGACTACTGAGAGGGGATGTGCAGAAAAGAGACCACGATGGTGGTGGAAGGCACCTGAAAAGGTGGCGTTAACTTCCACTGAGAATTAAATACCGTATTTGGACTCCACTGGCCCGGAGAACCAAAAGCGGCTCGCTGGCCTTGAATTTAATACCTTGCAGGCTGGTAGGTTGATGGCTTAATGAGGGATGGGAAGGTGAACCACCTATCCGTAGAGCCATTAGGCCTAATCAACGCGAGGGTAATCGCGCCACATGCAACCTCACAAGAGGATAAGGCGTATGGCAGAAGCGATTGGAAGAGGGCAGATGCGAGGGGAACTCTGGCATTATGTAGAGTGGGTGATAGCAGAGAGGAAGGATTGCAACCTTCACTTCTGGTCACTGGCATATGGAGAGACGCAGTCTCAAAGCATCACGGTCTTAGCTCAGGGGTGGCTAGTGGTAAATCCATTGGGAGTCACTACGCCTACGGTTGGGTGGAAACGAGCACCCCTCTGAGCAGTTTCACACACTTCTGGTGTTATTTCTGATAAGTGTTTTACATATTATGTCTTGAAATTCATATACGGATATATATGGTCATAGAACTGTGAAATTATGAATGATTACAGTATAAGAATTATAAGAATGCCTGTGCAGTGTTTTGATAAAAATATATAGATATATGCTTATGACAGAGGAAACCATGCATGACTTACATTGATAAATGAATCTAAGTATGCCTAGGTTGAACTAAGTTAGGCTTCCATCCCATCCTCGGAAAGTGGTTTACCTTTGTCTCTTTCCAAGAAGGCCCCGGAATAGGACTCTTCACAAAGATTCCCTCCTTGGAAAGGTTTTCCAAGAACTGGGAAGAAGGGACTTAAATGGGCAAGTCCTAATAACCCTATGCGAGGAGGAATGACCCACCTAAGGTTCCGAAATAGTAGTGTAGGGATAAGTAACAAATCGACGAACGAGGTCTCGTCGGATGACCCATAGCCATTGATGACTGTTATATTAACGAAAGTAACCAAGGCATTACATACCTTGCCCCATTTTTCCCTCTATCTTCCTGAACAACGAGGAAATCGGGATTGTAGATCCTAAGGCCCAGGAGAACATTTGAACCATTGATCTTTCCACATCCACGAAGTAGTGGAGGAATACATAAGGAGGGACAATCTGAGTCGTTGGATCGGGTTAAGATACTCGGAGTCTAGTCTCTGGAGTGTGCGTGGGAGGAATGGATCTAGGCCGTTAGATCCTGGCCCATTTACCCATCAACCGTCAGATCAGATAGGAGGTGCACGAGGTTTAACCCTTCTTACACCAGGCAGATGTCCCAACCTTCATCTGGATATCGATATTCGGGAAATCGGAGTTTCTGAGGTCAAAGGAATCGGGACATTACAAGTCTCGAAATCCCAGAGAGATCAGAACCATCCATATTGAGGAGGATGCGTGGTAGAAATTGGAGCCATCAGGGAAAGGCCTGATAGGAAGTTTTTGATCTGTGTTTGGGTCATCGGGATATCGGGGATCCTGGTGACAAAGTGGTTATGCATTTTGGGATTGTGAACTATGAAACTCCGATAAGTGGGAGCCAGCTATCAGTCAGTTGGGATTCGGAGGATCGGAAATCACAGGGACGAGAAGTCCATACATTGTGAAATAATGAAGTCTGAAACCCCAACGAGAGGGAAGGTTGTGGTCACAGAGACATTGGTCATGTGGACTAAAGACCTAGCCCGGGAGGCTAGGGTGGTAGAGGAACATGTCGGGAATCGAGGATCGGCAAACCGAGTTGTTGGTACATCACGAGTGTCAAAACCCCGATAGGAGAAATCCCGATAGAAGTATATGGCTACGGTCATACAATAAGTGGTCGCATGGACCAGGGCTTAACCTAGACCATCCATCCATTTAGGACGCATGTCGGAGATCCGAAGAAATTTGGGGATCGGCATATCGGGGATTTCCTGGACACGAAATCTTTGCATTTCGGAATCGCGAAGTCCGAAACCCCAATGAGTGGGGGATATTTGTCAGCCCATCAGAGAAGGAGGATAGTGCCACTGTGAGGGGCCAGCTGTTAGAAAATTGGAGATTCAAGATTCGATGAATCGGGAATCTAGTGGACATATGCACTTTGACATTGAAAACCCTGAAACTCCGACGAGAGGTAAGGTGGCGGTCATATAGAGGGAGGTCGTATGGACCCCAAAAGACTAGCCCAGGGGACTAGCAAAAGATGGAGTGCATCGGGAATCGGAGGATCGCGGATCCAAGGTTCATATGCACTTTGATATTAGAAAGCCTGAAACTCCGACGAAAGGAAAGATATAAGGCTGCGTTCTTGAGTGCACGATCATGTGGACTAGGAGCCTAGCCAGGGAGGGGCTAAGGCCAAAAAGGAGTTCATCGATGATCGAGAATTGCAGATTACAAGAACTCTTGACAATGGGAAAGACAAAACCTCGATAACCTGAAATTAAGATCAGGGAAGACTGCGGTCAAGGTGCAGAAGGCCGTGTAGGAGAGAGAAAGAGTTAGCTTACGCTGGGTCTCCACAGTTATTTAGGGGTTTGAGTCCGACAGAGGACCGAAAAAATTAAATTTAGATAGCGGGTATGTTACACCTTCCCTATTTCCCAAGGTGATCGGTTTATTGCAAGAGGTATCACATGAATGATGCACTTGGAACAACAATAAGAGGTTCCCATACCAGGTTTATGGAGCATCTTCCGATAAGAAGGTTGAAACTTTTTGTAATATTCTCATCTGAATAAAAGTGTTTTATTTTTGTCCCAAATATTGTGTTTTTTTGCATAATTGATTAATGAATTTACATTTATATCTTAACCCTAACATTGATAAGTAGAGATAGACTATCGTGTAGCATTGTTGTCCAAATTTTTTGCAGGTTATCTTTGGGAGGAGACTAGCAGCCCAATAAAATACAAAAGAGAAGGAGGTCTACACCAGCTAAAAGGACATAAGGTACACTCTCTTTTCCTTCTCTTGTCTTTTAAGTTTATATTATTTGGGGTAGTTTAGAAGTCAAACTGTCTTTTAAGGGAGATCAATTCTCTTCCTATACTCCAACCCATTATAGTAATAGTGGGATTTTCTCCACCAGTAGAATTGGTGACTCCACTAGGGAGTCTCTCTAGGGTCTTAGTGGGAGGTTTTTGGTTTTAATTGGTTTTTTCAATTCCTTTTGAGTTTTTATCAAGTTTAATGAGTCAATTTAGGGTCTATGGTCACCTTCTAGGTGCCTGCCAACTTTCCCTTCCTAGTCAGTCTTTCAAGTCTTTCTCTTTTTGAAAAATTTCAGAGGTGTACGTGCTCTAATTTGGCTCAACCCACATACATACACAATTTTCACAGTAGAAAAACCATGTACATAAGCAGGATGCTAGTGAAATAGCCTGCATCTCTATGTCTTGAAGTTTTTTTTTTTCTTTTTTAAATAAAGAGGATTGATGTAGGAGCATTGCCGACTCTTCAAGCGAGCCAGCGAAGAAGCGAAAGACAGCTGGATAAGCCAGCACAAATTTCAAAAAGAATGCTTTGAAATTGTGTGTGATCTTAAATGAAGTCATTTAAGAAGAGGCGCCTTTGTATATTGTAAATGGACCTTGAGCGGATAGCTCTCATCCTTTAGTAGATAGACGGCATTTAATATAGTTAATGTAGTTAGATAGGAATTTAATTCATAGATTAGACAGTTTAGAAGCAAGAGGGAAAATGGATATAGACACCCTCATTGTGCATTGTAACATTATTCTAGAGGAACAGGAGAGCAAGAGCAAGCAGAGAGCTGTAAAGAACATCCATGTGCTGATATTTGAATTAATAGAAGAGCCTTGATTCAAATTCATGGTTCGTGTTGTTCTCTATGTATTTGATATGGATATGATCATGAATGTTTGCTTCCTGTTATGCATTTGCTTTTATATGTTGTGTATGTGATTTCATGGTTGAATTGGAATCTGAAAGGGTACAAGAATGAGTTTCAATTGTTTCTCTATTTAAGCCAGAGGATTCCTACAAGGAGTGCAGTTGAATTGTCCGCAAGGAGTGTGTTGACAAAGGGTTCATTTAGAGATAGTTGTTGTTCTCATTCGTCCCAGAAGTGAAGTTGGACATAGGAGCCATGTAAGGAGTGTGTAGGCTAGGTAAAATTTTTAGGGTTGCGAACCTTAATGAATTACTGAAAGATTGTTGCTACAGGAGTGTGCAGAGTTGAGAGACTTCAACACTTAGACGTCGTTGAGGGTTTTCCACAAGGAGTGTGCGCAAGAAGTTTTATGAAAAACTTGAGAGCCGTGAACAAGCTCAGGAGGTATAGAACCTGGAATACTCACCGAGGGGAGCACAAGGAGTTGGTTCCTTGAAAGCTTGCAAGAAGCGTCGTAGGTTAGCAAGCAAGTGGACAAGTTCTGTGGAAGAACCCGTCGTCATTTCGGTGGATTAAGAAAAGGAGAACGGATGGTCAAAATCCTTTGGGGAGATTTCACAAAATTCTGAGGGTCATCAGATCTCGCGGAGGTGCAGGGAGGTTACAGCAAGAACATATGAAGGTTTAAAGCTCAGGAGGGGTAGAGTCATCGATCCCGAGTCACAAGGACCGTCAAATCTACACGTGATATCGTGTATCGGGGAATTCGCGAGTCTAAGCTCCAAATTTGTGCAACAAGAATTGCGATATCGTGATCCACGATATCCCGACGAGTCCAAAACCATTCATTGTTGAGGACGCGTGTCAGGAGATCCCAGGAAGTCGGGGTTCGGAGAATAGGGGTTTTCGAGGACAGAGTATTCTTGCAGCTCAGAGTTGCGAAACGCGATATCCCAATGGGAGAGTTGTGTGGGCCACAACAAGAGTTAGTGGAGGATAGGTGGCATACCATATCGGGGATCGAAAAAAGGAAAGTCCCGAATCCATTGACATCAGGGTTGATCCGGATTATTTTCGGCACGAAATGAGAGCGGGGATATAACATAGAAATATTCAGAGATATTGCAAGAGCGACAACAATATAACAGAGATATAGCGGAAATATAAAAAGAG
>JZKD02S0716506.1:121981-132229 GCA_000966675.3 Picea glauca | reverse complement strand
AACCAAAAATTTTCTGAACCGAAGAACTTGAAAATGACTTGAAACTACCACTGAAAGCTATGATATCCACCCAAACTCGGCCGAAAGGACGGTTTCATTTTGGGAGTTAACAGGTAGAGTATATGAAGAATTTCACATTTATGATTAAACACATTTTGGGTACTGCTAACAAAGTGGATGATGCTTTGAGCAGGAAGTGTTTGTTGCTGCAGGAGTTCAAAGTCAGGACGTTAGGCTTTGATGATCTTAAGGACATGTATGCAGATGATCCAGACTTTAAGGAGGCGTATGAAGCAGCTGAGAATCCAGTTCTCAGAGACAGAAGCCAGTGGATAGAGTAAGTGATCCAAGAAGGATTGTTGTTCAAAGGCAATCAGTTGTGTATTCCAAACTGCTCCATGAGGGAGAATCTGTTGAAGGAGAAACACAGTGGTGGATTAGCAGGACACTTTGCTCACAACAAGACATTCGCGAAGTTGAGCGAGTCATACTTTTGGCCAGGGATGCGAGAATATGTCAAGAGGTTTGTTGACAAATGTCGAATTTGCTAGCATTCGAAGGGGAGGAAGCAAAATGCAGGGTTTTATCAGCCATTGCCCATACCAGAGAGGCTGTGGGATGCGATAAGCATGGATTTCGTATTGGGATTACCAAGGACGCAAAGAGGATTTCATTCCATATTTGTGGTAGTGGATAGGTTTTCCAAGATGGCACACTTCATACCATGCCAGAAAACCAGCAATGCGACTCACATCACAAATCTGTTTTTCAAAGAGGTCATTCGACTTCATGGATTGCCGAAAAGGATAGTTTCGGACAGAGACACTAAATTCATAGGACATTTCTAGAGGACATTATGAAAGAGGCTAGGAACTAATTTGATGTTTAGTTCTTCTTATCATGCTCAGATGGATGGAAAAATGGAAGTGGTAAACAAAAGTCTAGGAGACTTGCTGAGAACCTTGGTGATAGAGCACCATAGCCAGTGGGACAACATATTACCACAAGCAAAGTTCGCATACAATGATTCAGTGAACAGGAACACAGGCCGAAGTCCATTTCAGATTGTGTATGGTGTGCATCTGAGAGTAGTTTCTGAACTAAGGGATTCAGAATGGACTGCTACTAGCAGCGCTAGTGCAAAAAAGTTCGTTGAAGTGATGAAAGAAATTCACAGCAAGGTGAAGGAGAGGTTGCTGGAATCAAGCAAGGAGTACAAGCGCAGAGCATATCAGCATCAGAGACAACTTCGGTTTGAAGTTGGTGATCTCGTTCTAGCACATTTAAGGAAAGAAAGGTTCCCGAGGGGAACATACAATAAGTTAAAAATGAAGAAAATCGGACCATGTAAGGTCTTGAGGAAATTTGGAGAAAATGCTTATGAAATCGAGTTACCAGATGGGATCGGAATATGTCTGATATTCAACATCTCAGATTTATACCCATACAGGGTTGGAGAAGTAAAGACTAGAGCTGAGCGGCCAATGATCCAGTGGATGAAACAGATGCCAGTTGCAGACAAGCCATAGATGGAATGCATACTGGACAAGAAGATAGGTAAGAAGACCAGAAGGAAAGAATACTATGAGTATCTGGTCAAGTGGAAGAACCACCCAGTCGAAGATGCCAGCTGGGAGACTGAAGCAGAGATACAGAAGCATGGACAGACCATGCAAGAGCTCATGGACGGGAGCCCATGAAAGTTTTCAAGCGAGGGAGTATGATGCAGGAGCATTACCGAGTCTTCAAGCGAGCCAGCGCAGAAGCAGAAGACAGCTGGATAAGCCAGCACAAATTTCGAAAAGAATGCTTTGAAATTGTGCACAATATTAAATGAAGTCATTTAAGAAGAGGTGCCTTTGTATATTGTAAATGGACCTTGAGTGGATAGCTCTCGTCCTTTAGTAGATAGACGACATTTAATATAGTTAATGCAGTTAGATAGGAATTTAATTCATAGATTAGATAGTTTAGAAGGAAGAGGGAAAACAAATATAGACACCCTCATTGTGCATTGTAACATTATTCTAGAGGAACAGGAGAGCAAGAGCAAGCAGAGAGCTATAAAGAACATCCATGTACTGATATTTGAATTAATAGAAGAGACTTGATTCAAATTCATGGTTCGTGTTGTTCTCTGTGTATTTGATATGGATATGCTTGTGAATGTTTGCTTCCTGTTATGCATTTTATTTTATATGATGTGTATGTGATTTCATGGTTGAATTGAAATCTAAAAGGGTAAAAGAATGAGTTTCAACTGTTTCTCTATTTAAGCCAGAGGATTCCTGCAAGGAGTGCAGTCGAATTGTCCACAAGGAGTGCGTTGACAGAGGGTTCATTTAGAGACAGCTGTTGTTCTCATTCATCCCAGAAGTGAAGTTGGACATAGGAGCCATGCAAGGAGTGCACAGGCCAGGTAAAAGTTTCAGGGTTGCAAACCTGAATGAATTACTAAAAGATTGTTGTTGTAGGAGTGCGCAGAGTCGAGAGACTTCAACACTTAGATGTCGTTGAGGGTTTGCTGCAAGGAGTGCGTGCAAGAAGTTTTATGAAAAACTTGAGAGCCATGAACAAGATCGGGAGGTATAGAACCTAGAATACTCACTGAGGGGAGCACAATGAGTTGGTGCCTTGAAATCTTGCAAGAAGCATCGTAGGTTAGTGAGAAAGCGGACAAGTTCTGTGGAAGAACTCGTTGTCATTTCGGTGGATTAAGAAAAGGAGAACGGACGGTTGAAATCCTTCGGGGAGATTTCACGAAATTACGAGGACCATTAGATCTCGCGGAGGTGCAAGGAGGTTACGGCGAGAACATCTAAAGGTTTAAAGATCAGGAGGGGCAGAGCCGTCGATCCCGAGTCACAAGGACCGTCATATCTACATGTGATATCGTGTATCAGGGACTTTGCCAGTCAAAGCTCCAAATTTGTGCAACAAGAATTGCGATATCGCGATCCGTGATATCCCGATGAGTCCAGAACCATTCATTGTTGAGGACACGTGTTAGGATATCCCAGGAAGTCAGGGTTCGGAGAATCGAGGTTTTCAAGGACAGAGTATTCTTGCAGCTTGGAGTCGTGAAACACGATATCTCGACGGGAGAGTTGTGTGGGCCACAACAGGAGTTAGTGGAGGACAGGTGGCATACCATATCGGGGATCGGGAAAAGGAAAGTCCCGAATCCATTGACATTAGGATTCGCGATCCCGCAAATTTCGAAGTCCCAATAGTAGTGATGGGAGGTGGAAAAGTTAATTCGCATGTGTGCGTCAGATTTTCATCACGTCGGGTATCAAAAGTCGGCAAATCACAGTGCTTGATATCGCGAGTGGCAAAATTGTGATAAGTAAAGTTGCGACAGGAGGAAGACAGTGTTGACTGGCCATCAGGTCTCAGGTATTCGAGAGCCCAGTGATCGACCATTAGGCTCGCGAAGTCATGAGTTTTGATTCCCCGATAAGTAGAGAGAGGGGAATCACGTGGAGTTTTCTGTGGGTGAAGATTTCCCGATAGGGAAATAGAAGAACCTTAGCGTTCATTGGGCCAAGGAAAGAGAAGATCCTACGTGAGCGGGTGTGCCTGTGGGTGCAGCTGCGTCAAGGATTCTTTCTCTTTCTTGACATAAGCCTTGGGATTGTTAGGCCTTTCTTGGACTTTACTAGGTATTGGTTAGTTTCCTTAGCTTGGGTTAAAGATTTGGTTTGAACTTGTTACTTGGTTTACTTTTTTTTTTCCTAGAGGTTTAGAGAGAACTTTCAAGTTTTTTATCCTCCTTTGGTTTCTTTTGAATCCCCATGTTTACACAGTTGGCCTAGGGTCTCTTTAAATCTTGGTTTATGTTTTCTCTTTGTCTTGTTTATGCTTTGAAAAACAAAACAAAACAAATTTACTTTAGTTTTTCTTTCTAAAGCATTTCCAAAAAAAAAAAAAATTGCATTTAGTTATGCACCTAGTTTGGTAGTGTAGTGTATGTGATCAGTTTGCAAAAGAAAAGAGTTTCAGTTTCAAAGTTTTTTATTGTTTTTCTGAAAGTATAAGTAGTTTTTCATCATAAAACAAAAATACTCTTTTAGGAAACTTTCAGTTATAATATCTTGAAACATTAATTTGAAAAGTTGATTTTCACAAAGATTTTACAAGCTTCTGCTTTAAATTTGAAGTATCTAGTTTTCTTTTTGATATAAATTCTCTAAAGTTTTCTCCTCTTTTCATCTCTTCCAAACACCACTAGTTGCACGTTCACATCCTTTGCATAAATAAATCCCATAAAATTAACACTTAACTTAAAATCTATTAGACTTTCTATTTGTAGGGTTCACCAACTAGTTTAGGATTTTAAGGGCCTTGAGATAGGTGCGAAGAGGAAACTCTTCAAGGAAATATAAAACAAAATCAGAGTCTGATATAGGGAGTGTCTAAATTCCAGCATCATAAGATTTATCCAGGAACCCCCTCTAACATAGGGGATAAAAATGAGGTCGTGTAAGGAAAGGTAGAGGAGATAACCCCTCCGAAGTTGGACCGAGCATAGTGGGGATTGCATATTTATGCTATTTCTTGGGAATCATACTGATTGCATTTTCCTATGGAGCCTCGTGGACCTAGAATCCATTTGATATCCTTAGATGTCTTCCAAACCAATTGCTTTCGACACCTTGAAGAGCTTCAGAATTGTTATCCTCCTCATTACTATCATCCTGATTATCGACTGTACCTACATGGTGATTAAATGTGAGCTTGCAACCTAGTTGCATATTTTTAAGGAATTAACATGTGACTATAGGGGTATACTGTGCTACATAGTGGGGATGTCATATCATGCTTTTCAGAGTATACTTGGAGGTTGCTTCCATGTTTGAGTTTCACTTGCACCAGTAAGTTCTCTAGTGTTGATTGGTGTAATTGTCCTTCCCACTAGTTATTTGTCTTCTTGGTTTGCCTCTAGGAACTTTTAGTTTTTTCTCTTTGATTCTTGCTATCTAAACCTTACAATTTCATTTGATCATTTCACAAAGTGGAAGATCAACAACTTCATCAGTCATGTAGGCTTTAGGGCCTATCACCAATTACTTTGGAGCCACCTCTGCCACTGTTGAGGCGTAGGCTAGATCAAGAAGGATCGTTCAAAGCTAACGGGCTGTAGGAAAATGTACCCGAACCATCTTCGAGAAAATAATTTCCATCCCTGGAGGAATCCATCATTTCCAACCTCGATACCAAAGGTTTCATGCCAACAAATCCTCTGATCATCGACTTATTGGCATCGTTTCTAATTCATATAGTCCCTCTTGAGGTGACTTCTCCTGAACACCAGTTTATTTGGTGAGCAATGATGGAATAAAATGTTGCTACTATGTTAGGGAGTCCTCATACTCTCGTTATAGCTGCCACTAGAGGGGGAATTGTACCTCCCCCCCACCTCCATTTGTCAGGGCCTCGACTATCCCAATGTCCACAACTTCAAGAAGTGGTTCGATTTCTTCTATGATGTCCACTACTACTCCCTTCATTCAGAATGCATTAGGCACTCCCTTATCATATGGGATTCCTAGTTTTGACTCGAACTCGATTCTGTCTTACTCTACTTTATAGACCATGTTTCTGGGGAAAGGGAGCTCAAAATTTTTCTTGCAAGGATCCACCACAGGAACCACGTCCCCATTCAATGTTATCCCTTATGGTGGGGGTCATATACCTCCTCCATCCCATTTTCTCGGTGTTACATTTCAACAGTCGATCATGCCTAATGCTAACTGTAGTTTGTTGAGTGGAGGTAGTTTGGTACATTCATCCTACATGATGTTGGTGGGATTAATGTTGTTCTCTTTATTTGGCACATTTGGAAATAATCATTTTTCTTCATCTTCTTTCTCGACTAGGGGAAACCCCATCTTTGGTCAACAAAAACCTGTGAAAGGTGTCATTCCTTTGCAGGAGCAATGACATCAATGTATTCCACACAGTCATGGATCAATTTAATCCTTTATACTCGATCCCTAATCTCTGTTATTTTCACAGAGACCAGTTTCCATGAAGGCACTTCCTTCAAACCATTTCATATGACCGTGCATCATAGGACCACGGGCTTTACCAACTATAGAAATTTATAGTTAAATGATTATAGCATATGACCAACAAAGGTGACCTCATGCTTAGGGAATTCTACCAAACTAGCACATTATTAAATTAACGATCATGATTCGATCTCTGATGGGATGGACGTCTGACGCAGTTTTGGCATTTTTCCAATTGCGTCTTCATGACTTACTACATTGCAAAATTCCCAATTATGATATCATCGATACAATCAAACAATTCACGTTTATCTTGTGGATATACATCAACAATCCACTTTAACCTTGTACTCATACTTTTACTTCAAAATATGACGGCCATGATTTAATCATTCATCGAGATGGATGGCCACCATAATTTCAACATTCGAGACTTTGAGATATTAGAGTATTTGCTTGATATGCAAAAAACGTGAAGTAGAAACTCTCGACATGACATAAACCTGATAACATCACAATATGACTTCAGATGTTCCGAGTAGCTGCCACGTGTCATTCAAATCCGTGATATACATGTGCCTGAAATGCCAATTTTACTTTGACACTTGTCACTATCTGAGTGTGCCACGTGTCCTTACCTGATGTTCTCTGTTGATCTGGTATGTCATTGACATCACTCAAGATGACGTGGACCTTGATACATGTCTTCCTCCTTGACTTCGTAGCTTTGGATTTCGGGGTTTTGAACAACTCTCATCGCTGATTCTATGAATCACAAATCCCTAAATTGTTGATCTTATGCCATGTGCTCGCCTTCCAACCGACGGCTAGGATCTCTTCGAAATTTTGGACTTTGCGACTTAGGGATCCTTGAGTCGTTGTCACTCCAAATTATCTAATTCCATAGTTTTGAAGGAATTCACAGCTAATTGTTGTGCATCTTCTCCTAGATCTAATGGTCCTCGTACCTTTGTGATCTAACGGCCTAGAGATTTTCGGGATTTCAGGTTTCGTGAGTTTGGAGGACTAACCACCTCCCTTCTTCCATTCCTGATTTCTTGATATCCAAAAAGGGATAAACAATCCTTAGCTCCTCCTTTGGCCTCCATCCATGTGACCATTCACTGTGACCAGGGGCCCAATTCTCAAGAGCATCGAAATTTTGCATATTGCGAGTTCTCGCTGCTTCCAACTTTGACCTTTCTCTCCTACAAGTCAACAAAATGGTGGTCTCTCACCATGTGTCCCTTCAAATGGATGGCTCTGATGATGTCAGAATGATCAACAATTATGATCTTTTTGGAATGATCAATGGCTATGATCTTTTTAGAATGATCAATGGCTGTGATCTTTTTGGATGATCTGATGGTCCAGATCTATTCTATGATGTAACTCTTGTAGCCCCACTTGTCCTTCCACTTGAACATGATCCGATGGTTCATATCTTTTCATGATTTCATGTATCACGAGTTCATACATCTCTTCCTTTGACTTCTCCAGCTCGCGAGTCAGCGAAATGTCAGTCGCTTGCCACGTGTCCTTTGGATCTAACGACTAGGATCATTTCGTAGTTTTGGACTGTTGGCTTACTCCTGGGATTATACTCCTTGAAAATCCACTAGATCTAACCGTTGGTGGTCCTCCGTGCTCCGATCCAAAGGTCACGATCCTTTTACGATCCTCAAGCTCACAGTCAACCTCTTGATCAGACGATTTTTGAGCTTCTCACTTTGATCGAATGAATGTTGAGGCCTCTCACCATTTCCTACAATCATGATTGATACTTCTACAATGCACTTCTTCACTCACTAATTCTCTTGATATTTAATACTATATGTGCATTCTTTTATACACTAATAGTTAGTCGTTAATCCTCCTGAGCTTTGATCTCTGCATTTGCACGAATTTCTTCTATTTCCTGATTTACTATGCATTGCACTTTTCCTTCTCTACACACAATTTCACATCTTCTACCTACTGATATACATGTTGAAATAAATGACAATATCATTTGATATTCTTCATCATTACAGATCATCACTTCGACTATTGACATCAATGACAATATTTTCAACAATCTCCCCATTTGTCATTGAGGTCAACACATTAACTTCTTATACAAAACTCCCCCTGTGTTGATTCTTTCCTTTTATGAAGTTTTCCTTTATATGAATTTCCTCTCCCCCTTTGACATCAATGGCAAAGAGTTTCTTCTCTTATGATCTGTCAGTATAATTAGTTTTCTGACCACTGGTAAAGCTCTTGTATGTTACTGATCAGACTGAACTTGGGTAACTCTTCCTGTGGACATGTGCTTCCAGTCATAGCTGAATGACCTCCCCTGTCAATATGCTCTCACTCTTCTTCTAACTACTCTCCCTTTTTATATCTGAAAAGGTAGATCTTCCTGACAAGGTTTCATCCCCTATTGATTTAGTATCTTCTGATCTCAGTTGCTTGGGATTTTTTTGTTTCATATGAGTAGCCTTCTTGATAAAAAAAATTGTAGTGATTGAGTCTTTTCAAGACTTAATCTAATTACTTTCATTTTTTTAGTTAGAACTGCCCTTGAGTTTTTACTAACTGTTCTCCTTCTTTGTTTCTAGAAGGATAATTTTTCTTGATAAGGTTTCTCTTCTTGTTATCTTTATGAAATGTCATTTACCTCATTTTGTACATCATAATGCTTCTTCTACAAATTCCATTCTCCTACTGGAATATTGCGCAATTGTAGCTCATATTTATTCAAACAACTGTCCATCAATTCTCATCGATCTCTAACTAGGATACCAATTGTTTTTATATCATCCATGTTGACATCTTCACTCTCAACAATCTTATGTAACCTAATATTGTAGCATCTATATGCTTTCTTGATAGAATCATATCCAAGAAGGATACCTTCATCAGATCTGGCATAAAATTTTCTGAGATTCTTCTTAATCTTTTTGATATAACCCTTACTTCCAAAGACTTTGAAGTATTTTACAGAATGAGCTCTCCCAAAACATGGTTCACAAGGAGTTTTTCTACTATTAATCCTGAGTTGACCTCTATTCAATATGAGTACAAATGTGCTTACATCATCCCTTTGTTAAAAAAATTCTTGTAGTTGGGTTTTTCCTTCTTCTTATTTTGATTATTTTTATTTTGTTCATCTTCAGGGTCTTCCTTAGGATAGGGACACTTGGATGCAAAATGACCAACTTTTCCACAGTTAAAACATTTGAAAAGAAGCTTACCTTTGTATTTCCATGATCCTTTCTGAACTTTTCTAAAGAAATTAGCTTCTTGCACATTAGATTCCTCATGATGGATGGATTGAGGTTTTTGCTCTTGATTTATCTTTGTCTTGGATTCTTTGAAAGCTGTAAATATTCCATGGAGTTGATCAACTGTGAGGGTATTTAGATCGGATCTATCTTTAATTGAAGAAATCTTTGCATCATATCTCATAGGTAATAACCTTAAGATTTTTTGCACAATTTGTTTATCTGTAACTTCTTCTTGTTGTTCTAGCATTGAAGATTCATCTTCAACATCATTATTATGTGCACTAGAAGCTTCTTTATCCTTGTTTTTAGAATATTCCTTATTAGAAGTTTTATCCCCCAAACTCCTATTATTAAATTCATCAATTTTAGGAGCAATATTTTCCTCCTCTTTCTTATTTGGTACTTGGGATTTTATTTTCCATATCTTCTTATTTACTCTTGTTGGCATATTGTGTGAAGCATTTATTATTGACTGTTTTCTTGAGTTCCAACAGTTATAGGCTTTGTGACCATATTCACCACAACTATAGCATCTCATAGTGTAACAACGTGCAACAATATGTCCAACATGATTGTAGTTCCAACATCTTATATTGTTGTTAAACCTACCAACTTGTTTTCTTCCATGATGCCTACAATCGAAGGCTTTATGACCATATAAATTACAAGTAAAACAATAGTCATTAAAGATACTCTCATACCTTCTTTGATTCATCCATGAAGGTGTCTCTTTTCTGATCTTTCTTTGTTAAGCCCCAATATTGGCTCATTACCCCTTAATTTGGGCATATTAGATTAGTAATGTTATTTATTACCCCTTAATTGGGGCATATTATATTAATAATGTTATTTTATTTATGTCGTCTTTAGGCCATTAGTTGTAATTATACCTCCTAGTCTCCTATATATACCAAGGATACATTTTCATTTTGAATCATCTTGTACTTGAACATTTA
>JZKD02S0716506.1:103685-118061 GCA_000966675.3 Picea glauca | reverse complement strand
CCAGTTTTCCATGTTTCATGCTTAAAGAAGGTTATAGGTGACAAGATCCCAATTCAAACTATATTGCCAGAACTTGACGAGGAAGGAAAAATCATATTGGATCCTGAAGCCATCAATGACACAAGAATTGTCCAACTGAGGAATAGATCCATTTAAGAGTATCTCATTAAATGGAGGAAACTATCGGCTGAAGATTCCACTTGGGAAGATGAGTCTTTTATACAGAAGCATCTGGAGTTACTCAAGTGTTGTGGACAACACTTGTCTCAAGGGGAAGGACATGTTAAGCCCTAATATTGGCTCATTACCCCTTAATAGGGGAACATTAGATTAGTAATGTTATTTATTACCCCTTAATTGGGGCATATTAGATTAGTAAAGTTATTTTATTTATGTCGGATTTAGGCCATTAGTTGTAATTATACCTCCTAATCTCCTATATATACCAAGAGGACATTTTCATTTTGAATCATCTTGTACTTGAACATTTAAGTGGGGTAAAAGGAGGCTTCCCCCTTGAAGAGGCTTATTATCTGAAATTATCTATTTTTCAAGGCGTTGAGTACTTTTCCTGAGGTTTTTCTATGCTATATTGATGTTTGGTTCTTAACATTCTTTGATGTCTATGAATAGCTTTTGGATGTCTTCCATGATCTGAACTTCTAAATTTTGTAGTGTTTCTTTTATTTCTTGAACATGAAGAACCTGAGTCATACCTACTTTCACTTTTTGCAAACAAAGGAGATGTGTCAGACCTGTCTTCATATTTTGCAAATGAAGGACTTGTGTCAGACCTGTTTTCATCCTTTACAAGTGAAGGACTTGTGTCAAACTTGTTTTCACCTTTTACAAATGAAGGAACTGCATCAGATTTCTTAGGAGTATTGATCTCTTCCTTATTTTATCCAAGGCTAGATTCATCATATGGTGATCTCTGACTATCCAAGATCTCATCTAGGGTCATGGAGTTGTTCAAGAACTTGTTTTCGGTGTCTTACTTCTCACCCTTCTTTCTAAGATTCACAACTTCTGCTTCCAGCTCATGACACGATTCTTCCTTTTTGTCCAACTGATTCTTTACTACCTCTTCTCTCTTTTTGGCTTCTTCAAGTTGGATTTTAAGATTGACATAGTTTTCCCTTATTTCCTTTAGATCTGCAATGTTTTTGCTTGAGACATCATCTTCCTTCTTTTCTTCTTTTGCTTGACTGATTTCATTTTTCAGTCTGTTGATTTTCTCTTCATTTTCTTTTGTTAGATCAACAACTTTTTTTTTCAATCTTTTGATCTCATCTTTTTTGTTTTCTAATTGAATCTTTTGCTCAGATATGATTTCTTTATTGTATTTGAGATTTTCTTCTATTTACAGGATATGCTTATGATTTCCAAGCTCATCATATTCCTTCTCCTTTTCTTTTACTTGACTAATTTCTTTCTTCATCTTCTTGATATCCTCTTCTTTCTCTTCTATCTAATTGTCCTATTCATATATTACCTTATCACTATCCTTGAGCATTTTCTTTATTTTCAAGACATGTTTTTGACTCTTTTCAAGGAATTATTGAGTGTAGTCATGAAGATAGATATAGTCTGATTCATTATGGTGATAGAGGTATTCAAAGACACTCCAATCAACCTTTTCTTTGAACTTTGATAGTTCTTGTTCTTCTTCTTCCATAGGATAGATACTAAAAGAATGTTCTATTATTATATCTGAGTCTTCTTCTTTGCTTGCAGAGGAGGATTCAATATCATTTCTATTGCAATCAAAATATTGTGGAGATTCCTTACTTTTATTGATGGTTGAGTCTTCATCTTCATCCTTGATAGGAATGTCTTTTGTTTCTTTATTTTTGATTTGATACATCTTTTCTAACTTTAGCCATAAGTCCTTGGTAGATGTGCATAGTCCTATGCTTGTCTTGATTGTATCTAATAATCCATTAAGAAGAATCTTCAATGCCACTTCATTGTTCTTCCTTACTCTTCTTTGGACTGTAATTTTGGATAGATTCTTTGATGTAGTTAAGTCCCAGGGCTTGCTTAATACTGAATTCCAAACCTCAGATCTTTTTGACTTCAAAAACTGTTTCATATTTCCTCTCCATGAGGAATAATCTGTTCCATTGAATAAAGGAGCTTCAATTGCAGAGAGATCCATGTGTCCACCCATTTCTTCAGGATTTGCCTTCCAGTGTTTAAACTGTGTTTGAAGGAACCTTTCCTCTAATACCAATTGAAGAACACACAACCCACACTTAGAGGGGGGGGTGAATTAGTGTGTGAACTATTTTAACTATTTCTTTTTCCATGTTACCACTTAAAACATATTTGAATAGATTAAGAACAATCGCATCATAATTACAATGAACAAAAAGACACCAGATGTTTGTATAAGCTTTTGTATAATAAATATGAACATAGTAATATGAATATATGTGAGAGAGGATTTTTGTTTATCACCAACTAAATTTTTCAGCACCAACTGAAGTGATAAGAACCAACTCCTTGGAGAGCACCAAATCTATGCCAAGACCCATCTTGGTGCAAGACCCAGCTTGTTGGAAGACCCAACTTGCTGATAGAACCCAGTCTATCCAACTAGAGTTTATTCAACTCCAATAGTAGTGATCCATTATAGAATCAATTCGATCTTCTGATCAAAGGTATATCATAAGATACGAATCACCACATTTCATCTTCTTTGTAATTCACATTTTATTTCCTCCGATATCTTCTTGGCATCTGCTTCATCATTTGATCTTCTTTTTTGGACAATAGAGACACATTCTTCTCACCACTTTTTCTCATTTATATAATCTTCAAACTAGTGTGAAATTTAAAACAATGTGTCCCTTTATTTCAACCATTGTACCTTTTCATTTAAAATGATAAAGTAAACTTTAATTAATATCATTTTTCCTTTTTATTCTTTATTCATATTTTCATGATTTATTCTCTTTTAATCATGACTGTGTATTGGTTCATTTTTTTCATAAATTGATCACAGTCATGGATCAATTTAATCCTTTATACTTGATCCCTAATATTTGTTATATTCACAAATACCAGATTCCGTGAAGCCGCTTCCTTCAAACCATTTCAAATGACCGTGCGTCATAGGACCACAGGTTTTACCAACTATAACGATGTATAGTTAAATGCTTATAGCATATGACCAACGATGGTGACCTCATGCTTAGGGAATTAGACCAAACGATCACTTTATTAAATCAATGGTCATGATTCGATATCTGATGGGATGGATGTTTGATGGAGTTTCGACATTTTTCCAATCAGGTCTTCGTGACTTACTACATTGCAAAATTCTTGATTATGATATCACCGATACAATCGGACGATTCATGTTTATCTCACAGATATACATCAATGGTCCACTTTAACCTTGCACTCACACTTTTACTGCATAATATGACAGCCATGATTTAATCATTCATCGTGATGGATGGCCACCATAATTTCGACATTCGAGACTTTGAGATATTAGAGTATTTTCTTGTTATGAAAAACTCCCGAAGTAGAAACTCTCAACGTGACACAAAACTTCTGACCTCACAAGATGACTTGACATGTACCGAGTAGTTGCCATGTTTCATTCAAATCCATGATATACACGTGCCTGAAATGCCAATTTTACTTTGACACTTGTCACTATCTGAATGTGCCACGTGTCCTTAGTTGACTTGTCACATGTCCTTAGTTGACTTCAGAGCTTCAAATTTTAGGGTTTTGAACAACTCTCGTCACTGATTCTCCGAATCAAAAATCCTCGAATTGTTGATCTTATGCCACATGCTTGCCTTCCAACTGATAGTTAAGATCTCTTTCGAATTTCAGACTTCCTGAGTTAGAGATCCTTGAGTCGTTGTCACTCCAAATTATCTCTGTCCAAAGTTTTGAAGGAACTCACAGTTAACTATTGTGCAACTTCTCCCAGATCTAATGGTCCTCGTACCTTTGTGATGTAATGGCCCAGTGCTTATCAGGATTTTTCATTTCTCAAGTTTGGAGGGATACTCACCTCCCTTCATCCATTCCTGATTTCCCAATATCCTAAAAGGGATAAACGTTCCTTATATCCTCCTTTGGCCTCCATCCATCTAACCATTCATGATGACCAGGGACCCAATTCTCAAGAGCGTCGAAATTTCACGTATCGTGAGTTCTTGCTACTTCCAACTTTGACCTTTCCCTCATGTGAGTCAACGAAATGCTAGTCTCTTACCATGCATCCCTTCAAATGGACATCTCTGATGATGTCAGAATGATCAATGACTATGATCTTTTTGGAATGATCAACGACTGTGATCTTTTCAGAATGATCAATGGCTGTGATCGTTTCGGGTGATATGAAGGTCCAGATCTATTCTACGATGTAGCTCTTGTAGATTATCATGTCCTTACACTTGAACATGATCTGACAGTTCATATATTTTCACAATTTTGTGTATCGTGAGTTCCTACATCTATGCCTTTGACTTCTCCAACTCGCGAGTCAGCAAAATGCCAATCACTTGCCGCGTGTTCTTTAGATCCAATGACTAGGATCATTCTGCAGTTTTGAAGTGTTGGTTGACTCCTGGGCTTATCTTCCTTGCAAATCCACTGGATCTAAACATTGTTGGTCCTCCATGCTTTGGTCTAACGGTCATGATAATTTTACCATCCTCAAGCTCACGGTCAACCTCTTGATCGGATGGCTATTGAGCTTCTCACTCTTATCAGACAGTTGTTGAAGCCTATCACCATTTCCTACGATCCTTATTGATACTTCTGCAATTCACTTCTTAACTCGCTAATTCTCCTGATCTTTAATACTATATGTGCATTCTTTTATACACTGATAGTCATTCGTTAGTCCTCCTAATCTCCGATCTCTGTGTTTTCACGAATTTCTTCTTCTTTTTGATTTATTGTGCATTGCGCTTTTCCTTCTCTGCACACAATTTGACATCTTCTACCAACTAATATACATGTTGACATCAATGACAATATCATCTGATATTCTTCATCATTACAGATCATCACTTTGAATGTTGACATCAATGACAATATTTCCAACACCTATTACCTCAACTTGCATAAGCCCAGAAGATACTAGCACAACAACATCCTGTTGTGTTTATGAACCCTTTTCCACAAGGGAAAAATATGGCTCAAGCCTCCGCATCCACGAGCATGACTGGTGGCAGTCAGGGACCCCCTGTGCCTAATACAAACAACATGGTTGCAAACATTTACATGATGAACTCCAAAGCTCATTTAATAACCAATACTTGTGACTACAGAATGCCAGAATCTGTTGAGAAGGGAAAAGAGTCCTCCAGCCCATTGAATCCTCTTCAAATTGAGAAGACAATGGGAGAAACAATGACTGACATCCCTAAAGGTGTGTTCAAGAAGGATTCTCATAACCCAAACATGAGGGCTACTCAAAATTACTCTATTGTAGAGGATTTGGCACAAACTCCTTGTGCAATTTCTTCTCTGGAGGTTCTCCAGGGTTTCCCCTCAAAATGAAAAAGTGTTGTTGTCTACCTTGGGAGTGGAAGAACCAAGTAACTCAGGAATGAACATTTTCGATCTGAATGACCTTAAACCTCATCTTTCTCACCATGTCTCCTTTCAGATAGTAATGGTTTACACCACAAAATCGTTGATGCAAAACATTTTCTGTACGATGTTTGATGAGGGTGCCTTGACTTGCATGATGTCATTGGCATGTTGGAAGGCCTTGGCCAGCTTGAGTTGTCTCCATCGCTCATGTTGCTTATGGATTTTGACGATGGATCATTCATACCACATGGTATAATTCCTTCTTTTCCCATGGATTTGGAGGGTAAAACTATGTGTGTCGAGGTAGAGGTAGTTGATGCGCCTCTCGACTACAATATTTTGTTAGGATGAAGTTGAACTTACACAATGCACATGGTTGTAGACATTTTTTTTCGAGACTTATGCTTTCCACACGAAGGCCAGATTATAACCATCGACCAATTGTCATTCTCCAATCCTAACCCTTCATTGGGGGAATCCATGGTCCCGATGATTGATAACCCACAACTAGGCATTGTCAACTTAGGTGTTGGATTGTTTTCGTCATTGATGGGAACCTTTGATTATCCATTGCCTTCGAATGATGTAAGGTTTATTTCAACCGTCCCCGACCAGCCAAAGGATTCAATTTTGCAAGTGTCATATTTTAGAATGAGCTATTTTCACTACCCGTGGACTTTACCTTCCCCATGGGATTTGATGGAAAGGTTAGAGCACCTTGGCATGGCCATACCCTTATCTTCTTCTGAGGATTCATATAGTGTTGTCCAAAAATTCTTGACCAACCTTGATCTGGCTCCCTCATAGGAGCTAGATCATGTTCTCGATCCTATTTGGGCTGAAGACTCTCTCACTGCTCAAGGCCCTTTAGACTTAGTCTTTCCCTCTAATGAGAAAATTCTAGAGGAAATGATGGGTCCAAACAAACCTTGGGATGATCTTCATCATAGATCTTCTTTTCTTCCTGAGCTCAGGAGAATAGAGGCAGGATATTTTGTTACGACCATGAACGGAGATAGACATTGTCATATCAACCCTCTGGATATGCACGGAGCATACTCTGAGGGAAACATGGAAAGTATTGTTGCAATGATTCATATCAATATATCCAAAACCCTTGGAATCATGGAGAATGTCTTCATTGGAGAAAATTGATCCCTCGAAGAGATTCAAATCTACACCGAGTTTTTTAAGGATTTTCACGACATTTTTTCCTGGTCTTACGAGGAGATACTAGGCATTGACACATGAATTGTTGAACACAAAATAATGACTTATCATGATGTCAAACCGATCTGACAAAAAATTCACCTAATCAATCCTAAAAAAGTAGCGATAATAAAGGATGATGTAGATAAACTCCTCAAAGATGGTTTCATCTACCCCATATAATTGATGGAATGGGTATCGAACTCAGTTCCTGTCAACAAGAAACAGGGCATGATTTGCATGTGTATGGATTTCCATGATTTGAGAAAATCTTTCCAAAAAGACAACTTTCCAATCCCATTTATTGATCAGATTGTCGATGCATGTGCGAGTTGCCAGGTCTTTTCCTTTATTGATGGTTTTTTGGGGTATAATCAAATTCAAATCAAACCTAAGGACCAACATAAAATGGATTTTGTTTTTCCTTGGGGTACTTTCACATATCGAAAAATGCCTTTTCGCATGAAGAATGTTCGAACTATGTTTCAGCGGGCCATGTCTTTTTCTTTTCATGACCTCAAACACGTATTCGAGGAATACCTGGATGATATAGCATCACATTCTCACAAGAGATATGATCATCCCTCCCAGTTACAACTAATCTTTGAGCGGTGTTGCTACTATCATATTCACTTGAATCTAAACAAGTGTAGTTTCTATGTGACATCGGGTCATTTATTAGGTTTCATCGTGTTGAGAAAAGGGATCATGGTCAATCCTCTTAAGGTTGAGGAAAAATTTAAATTTCCTCCCCTATGTACAATCCCCCATCTTCAAAGTTTACAGGGGAAATCAAACTTTCTTCATATTTTTGTCGCTAATTATGATGATATAATGAAAGGGTCCATGTGTATTTAAAAAAATGGGAGTCCCATTATGTTGGGACGAAGCAACTTAGTGCTCCTTTGATGTGTTGAAATGTGCTCTGACATCTTCCCCTTTGCTTAGACCTCCCGATTAAGACAATGATTTCTTGTTATATGTGGTTGTTGTAAAGTCCACAATCGACATAGTCTTTGTACAAGAGCATGATGCACTCAATGAGCACGTTATCTATTATTCTAGTCGAGGCCTAGTGGGACTGGAACTCAACTATTCTCATGTTGAGAAACTTGCCTTGGAAGTTGTTCACATTGTCCAACAGTTATATCACTATATATTACTATGCAATACCATTGTCATTTCTTTCATCAACCCTTTTCAATATGTGTTAATGCGACGTTTCATCGCTGGAAAAATCAGTTGGTGGATATTTATCCTCCAAGAGTTTGACTTGGATTTTGTTTCAATGAAATCTAGAAAGTCCTTGGTCTTCCTAGAGTTAATCTTAGAACTATCGGTCAAAATTGGTGATGTTTCTCTCTAAGAGTCACCAATTAACAAAGATCTTTTTTCTGATTTCATCTTCGGACGCTTGGTATGGAGACATACTTGTGTATCTTCAGAATTTGAATTTCCCTGCTTCTGTTTCTCGTGACGAACGTCGATGAATATAACACCAAATAAGGAAATAAATCATCCTCGATGACACTTTTTATCATTGACGTATGGATTTCATTATTTGATGATGTCTTACTCATGAAGAAGAATATCTTGTTTTGAATGACTCTCACACTAGAGCATGTGGAGGTCATTTATCTTGGTTGGAAACAACCCAAAATATTCTCCGCACGTGATAATTTTGGCCCTCGTTAATCAAATATTGTGTTGAGGTGGTCAAGAAGTGTCACCCATGCAAGATATTCTATTGGAAGATGCAAGCACACCCTGCTCCTATGTTCTCGGCTATTGTTTTTGGCCCCTTCATCAAGTGGGGAATTTACTTCACTAGATGTCACTCGGCTTCTGCCGGGGGGCATTGCTATATCATTGTAGCAGTTGACTACTTCACTAAGTGGGTCGAGGCTATTTCAACATTTAACAATGATGGGGAAACCACATCCCTTTTCATCTTCAATTAGATAGTAGCTAGATTCAGTATCTTGAAGGAGATTGTCACTGACCATGGAAATCACTTCCAGAATAAAATGATGACCGAATTAACATAAAATCTTGGGTTTAAACAAGAACATTCATCACCCTATTACCTGCAAGAGAATATTTAGGTAGAAGCTGTGAATAAGTATCTCAAGATTATTCTTCAACAGACGATCAATTCAGCCAATTCGAATTGGCATTTGATGTTATATTCGGCATTGTGGGATTATCAAACTTTTGTAAAGACTGCTACTAGTTTTTAACCTTTTCAACTCATATACGGGATGGAGACGTTATTTCCCATTGAGTGTCAAATCCCTTCTCGAAAGCTTGTAGTGTAATTACTACCCGACACTACAGCTTTTGAAGAACGTCTTATATATCTTGAGCAAATCGATGAGAAATGTCGCGATGTAGCCTTGGCTAATGAGGCTCATAAGCAACGAGTCAAGTGTCAATATGATCGGTCCATTCACCCTCATATTTTCTTTGAAGTTGATCTTCTCCTAGTCTATGACCAAAACAAAGATCCCCTGGGGGCAGGCAACTTCAAACTCATGTGGTTTGGAGCTTTCATTGTGAAAGAGATCTTAGAGAAGGGTGCTTTTCATCTGGTTGATTACAAGGGGAATTCCTTAGAAGATCCTAGAAATGGGCTCTACCTTAAGAACTATTACACTTAGGTCGGTCACCTGGGTGTGGATTCTTGTATAGATGTATATTTTTTTATATACATGTTTGTCTTTTTGTTTCGTGGACATGTAGTTATTATGTTATATTTTCACTATGGAATATGTCAAATCAATCAGAGGTTTATGTTGGCTTTGCAAATGATGCTAGTCGGCACAAACAGAGGCTTGCTTCTGCAGCCTAGGTGATTTTTACACCTGGTGGTTAGTTGCTATATTCCTGAGGTATTTGTCTAGGCGAAGAAACCAATAATGTTGTCGAGTACAATGAAATGATAGAATTACTATGTGATGCCTTGTCACATGGTATTTCTCTCCTCTAATTTTACTTAGATTCTCAATTGGTCATGCCCCATTTAAATGTGGTTTATCGCATTTATGATCCCACTCTTCACCGATGATTCCTTAGGGTATGTATCTTAGAATGATCTTTTGATTATATTACTTATATTCATGTTCTTATGAGATTTAATCATTTAACTGATACTCTAGCTAATCAATTTTTAGATTGTAATGTTGCTCACATGTAAAAGTAAAACACACACATACACATGTAAATACATTTGTAAAAAGTGTCATCCATAAGACAAAAAACATGTATATATATGTAAGTAGTCCAATTCTATCTAAGGTCTAGGACTATTGTCCCTTCCATAATGGACAACGACATTTGCAAGACATCAGAATAATTGGACCCAGGTTCGAGGAACCCCTACTACATGTGGCTACATAGCCTAGGGAAGATATTCGATCTTGTCCATGGGAACTGCATGAGTGAGAGCAGTGAGGTTCATCTCTACTCGTTGTAGGACTTTATCATCGTCTCTAGTTGGGGTCCCTCATGTTGTTGTTGGTCCTCCTGTTGTTGTTGTTCCTACCTCTGGTCAAGGATGACACTTGGTCCTGGTGAAGTCTTTTGGTTGAACTGGTCCCACATATGTATATAATAGATATTTAAGTTAGTAATCTAACACACATATAAAAAGGATATATATAAAAAATTAAAAATTTAATAAATTTAAAAGAAATATGTTACATATCTCTCTGCACTCCTCGCCAGGGGGCACAAGTATGTTAGGATATCTAAGGAAACTTATCCCTCCATAGGGATAGTCCTCTATCACTGGAATCTAATGGGACCATCAGTCAAATAATTTATCGTCGAAGGCCTCCTAGGTCCTTCCTCCTCCCTGTCTAGATAAAAAAACTTCCCACCTGCACAATGTTGGGAAGCAGGCAATATGCCCTCGTACTGTCTCTCTCCAGGTGAGACTGGGCACCCCTCTTGAATAAAAAGGAGCATAAAATAGCACGAAACTCGAAGTTATTTTTTGTACATCAACGACAGTCTCTACGTTGTCTCTTAATGCATACTAGCATGGTAGTACTCCAGTAAAAAATAGTAGCCTCTAAACACTGGACTGCATAGTGCATCTGTGCACTAGAGGCCTGATGGAGTGTTGTGGATCCCGTGATCCTCCTGATCATGAAAAAATTAATGAGAAGGGAGAGGCTAGTAATATTATGAATCGGTACCTGAGAACCTACTTTCTGGGTACTAGTCTCACAATAAATCCTGATGCAGTCTTCTATGTTATATGGACCCGAAGGAAAGGTCCTCAAGTTGATCGGTTCCCCTCTCCTAGAGAGGTCGGTCAGGAAGTAGATGTCCTTTGTTGTCAAGGTCAATGATTGACCCTCCAACATGAAATCCTCTGCATTAGGATTCCAATACTCCACTAGAGCATTGAGAAACCTCATTTTCCCCCTCATAAATAGACACTCGAAAAATTTCCATAAGACAAAATTTTTTAGGCTAGCAATGGCCATAGGGTCCTCCTCAAACAAAACATCCAGCTCCTCATGTTCCCTCTCTCTTAAGTGAACATACATCCTATCATAGAAAAAAGTTGGAGAGGGTTTAATACTTGTGTTTCATTTTCTCAATACAAAAGGAGGTGTACGCGGGATGTAGTTTGAACAATCATGTATGTACTCGGGATGTTGATTACTCTACCCGAGTACATATGCATGTTGTCCGTGGACATGCTATGTACACGTAGATGCGACCCTTTTACAAGGGTGTGCACCTCCCAAACAAAAAATTAAATGAAAATAAGTGAACTAAAATGAAATATGGGGTGATTTGTACTTACTTGGTCCAAGTGTGAAAATTTTCCATCCACTATAGCTCCTCGAATTCGCAATTTTGACGAAATGGGTTTTTGATCTTTTTACTATTTTCCAAATTGCAATGGTAAAAATGAGTTGTCCACCTCTATTTATAGACCTTTTTGGACATTTCCCCCCTAATTTGGCCCCCCTTTTTTATTTTCTTGAGTTGGAAGCTACTTGATTTATCTTTTGAGTTATCTTTGGGTCATTATGTTGGACTTGTCCTTTTGGTTTGGTAATTTTCATGAGATGGGTTACATTTATATCATCCTATGGAAAAATTTGTTTTTTCAAACTTTTGCATATAGGTTAGGTTTTCACTCCTGGATTCCTGCATAATGATGACTTTTCCACTTTGGCATAGAATCGATCCCACCAAAGTTCAACATAGAACCTTATTTATTTATTTAGAAGTGTCATAATTAGGTGGTAGAGCCTACCTCTACATGGATTCCCTAGGTAGATCATTTGCTTCATTTTGGCATCCATACTGTGAGTTTTGATTATAGGATTGGGAGTCATTGTTATTCCCACCATGATTACATATTGAAGCATAATTCTTCTTTTTAATCATCATTCTTGGCCTTACCCATGAGACTCCCTAATGAGAATGATTTGTTGTCTTTCAAGCTCGCTTAAATTTTGATAGCAACATCCAATGAGACTGTATTTATTCTTTTTTATCTCATCTGGATTACTTGAGAAAGGAAGCCCCCCTGGAGTCTTATTTGATCCCTTTTCAGACTCTCAAAAATTGAAAATATTGTCAAACAATCTTGTTTCCCTTCACGATCGCCAAAATCAAATTTGAGGGCACATCTATTCGACAGTAGTTTAACACTTTTTCAGTTCGGATGGATAATTTTACAAATTAGGGTATCCTATACAAACTTTGGTTCACTAGAAGAGTACTCTCAGACATAATTTTAACCCTTTTTCAGGCATGAGGGACTAAATTTTTTAAAAAGAGAAATTCTCCTTGGTTTTGGTTTATCTCTTTTTCAAGCCTTGGATATTACTTGCGAAAAAGAAACCCCCTCGGAATTCATAGTTAAGATCTTTTCGGATTTCCTAAATATGAAAATATCGTCGAGTGATTCCTTTCAGACTCGTTAATTGGTCCAGAAAGAACATCTATTCGGCATGAGTTTAACCCTTTTTCCATCCAATAGATTATTCTGAAAAAATGTACGCCTCATGAGACTTGTCTCACGGGGAGATTTCTCCTCAGTTATATTTATACTTTTTCGAGCTAAGGATACTTGTAACATCCCGCTCTGGCGCACTGAGCGAACTTATTCTTTGAGGACACTTGCTCGCAAGTGATCTGGATTATTATGCTATCAAAACTCTTGATTTTGATTATGAGGCATTATGCGTTGATGATATGTTGTTTTACTACATTGACATAGACATGTGCTATTGACTTGGTTTTACTGAGTGTGTGGGATTTTGGACCTTGAGGATGTAGAGGCATCAATGGAACCCCTTGGACTCCGGATTGAGTCAGGGAGTGTGCTATTGGGGGTTTGATTGTTTTACTATGATATTAGTACATTTGATTATATGATATGATGTAGATATGTTCTGACATGATTTGTTGATGATGCAACCTGACAATAGCTTGCCAAACAAACTCACATATGGAGTAAAAGGGCCACACACGACTACCGAAGAGGTTGAGGGAGATGTGTGGACAATAGCCTTGACACAGCCTACTAGCACTCCCTCCGTGTCTTGAACTGTAGGTTAACGATTACATAGTTCAAGAGGACCCATGATGTCATGAGGGAAGACTGCGACAATTGCTCACGATGATTCTAAGGGGTGCACAATAAGGCAGGGGCCTTATTCCTTAGAAGCCCTTAATCTTCCACAAGTTCACCTGGTAGAGTGTTGATTCCAGGGGTTATTGATGTCTACCAATCAGTCAAGAGGCGAGTGGCACCCTTGGAGCACCTAGTTCATCTTGAAGGGCACGCGCACAAAGGAACAGATGAGGTGAGTGGCACCCTTGGAGCACCTAGTGCGTCTTGAAGGGAATATCGCATTGATGATGATAGAGGGATGAACCTAGATGGCCCTAAGACAAATAACAGGTTAAGAAATTTTAAAACAATTTCCCTAATTAAATGTTGCCCGGTACAAAATCTAAGTTCTAAGTCTAAAATTTCACTAGGGGTAAAATTTTGTCTACCTTTAAAAAAAATAATAATTAAAAAGAATAAAAAATAAAAATAAATAGATAAAATAAAATAAAATAATAAATTTTAAAATAAAAACCACTTAAGTAATAATTATGACCTTCATAAAATTTTGCAACATGAAGGGAGTAAGAAATTAAATTATTCATAAGAAATAAAATCTATGGATATAAAAAGTAAAGAGGGAATTAATTATTTTATCATTAGATAATTTAAAAGATACTAAATTCATGATAAAAGGGAAAAGGGGTTATATTCCACATCTGCCTTTTTGATTTCTACGTAAAAGGGGAAAGAGGGAAAATAAAAAAAATTAGGAAACTAGGGAAAGGAGGTAACATAAAAATGAAAAAGGGAACTTAAGGGAAAAAGCGGGAAGTCAACTTAGTGAGGAATCCACATTTAAGAGCTTTCTAATTTGAAACTGAACTAGCAATTTCATAATAGGGAAAGCCTTTAAAACCTGTAAGGGAATCTAGGGACACCTAGGAGTGATTCTAGGAATAACTCTAGGTGGGTGAGGGAAATAAAGATAATTACTTAAT
>JZKD02S0716506.1:67680-83628 GCA_000966675.3 Picea glauca | reverse complement strand
ACCAAACTTGAGAACGGGACTAATTGCTTGTGAGGAGTTGGGGATTTTCTCAGCTGTATTAGAGTGGTAGCTCAGCCTTGGAGGCGAGCTGGGAAGCTGGTATACTATCTAGACTGTGTGTGGCCCCTTTGTGGCTTGGGGGGCTAACGGGGAAGCATAGTACCTGTAGCATTTGGCTGGGAGGTACCGGTGAGTCCTCTATGGTCGGCACAGAGCAGGAGCGACACGACGCGTAGACAACACTTGAGGAAGACTCTGAGGCAATGGTATGATCTTTAAATTGTAGTTAGAATGCATGGTAATGGCGTTGTGAAGTTTATGAATGGACTGTGTCAATGTTATTTATGGCTCTGGATTGGGTAAATTGTTTCTTATTGATCGTTCTAGACGGTATAAACTAATTACTGTTGATAATCTGGACTATGTAAATTTTAAATTGTTGGGGGAGACTGCGCAAATTTTCATTATTTAGGGTTCTGGAATTTTCTTTTGACAGTGGGTGTATTCCTCATTTACGATGGGCATTCCGTTTGGGGACATTTCATTAGAACTTACAGTCATTTCGTTTTTATATTTTGTCACTTCGTTTTGTAAATTACTTGGGTCCGTTTCTTGTCTGGATTTCGTTGGGCCATGTCACCTTCAATTTGTTTGCCTTATTTTTTTAGGCGGTTGGACATGTTTTCCCATTTTTTAAAAAGTGGATCCTTACCTTGGCTATTGGGGAAGTGTGTTATGTGAGTTACTCTTTTACTGGTGCGATTCGTGGAGAATTCCCAGGCGATTCGACCCCATAACCTTCGCTTTTTGGTTTTTGCTTCTCTGTAACTGTGAAGAATACCCACACGATGTTGACTACTTATTTGCTGGGTATTGCGTCACATCTCCTTGCCTTGGTGTTGGTGGTTCCTGTGTGATTTGGGGTTTAGAATCCTTGCGTTTTTACCATGATATTCTCTGCGTTCAGTTAATGCAAATTCCAGTTTTTCTTTTTGTGGAAATTCTCTGTGTAAATTTTTAAACCCTGCGTATTATCTTTACCTCAGTGTTGTGGCACATTGCATCTCGATAAACTTCTTTAAACCTTCAACAATATTCACAGTGGTGTTAGGCGACCTGCGTATTTTTTTTTACTCTCAGCGCTGTTGCCTGTTATTTTTTTTTATTTTTTTTATCTCTGCGTGATCATGCTTTTGACCTCTGCGCACCTTCCTGGGCGTCTCCCTGTTGGTGTATTTCCTTAACTCCCACCGAATGAAAAATCACGCCACCCCTGACCTCTTTTCTGACAGTGCATGGTCAGTCCGCATCCTTAACGCTGCAGGTGGCATTGGGGTGTCAGCATGATCTCTGGGAGGGATTGACTGCACACAGCCACAACCTTAACCCTAACGAGTCTCTTTATGCACGCCATCCTTTACTTGAGTATTTTGATGTTGTTGATGGAAAAGAACTCGATTCCCAGGTTAATGAAGGAATACTATTTCGTGAATAAATCTATTTACCTTAAGATCGCTAAGAATTTCCTAAACCATGTATCTGTATCAAGTTTTTCTTGGGTTTCTCCTTTTCAGTGTGCTCAGCACCTTTATTTCTATTATTTTATATTCGACAAGACACGGGAGGGTAATCGAACTGGGCGCTTACGCTGTCATTGTGTTGGTTGGGTTGACCTGGGGGCTATCCTTCCCCATGTTCCCTTCTGGTTGAATCCTTATGATTCTCATCGATTGTTATTTTGCAATGATTTCATTATGAAATAAAATCCTTTTCAATTTACCTTGTCATGGAACCCACCGCAATTCAATGCCAATACGTTTCCATTAATTTTAATTTATTATGGCTTTTTTTTTTTTTTTTACTATTATTGTTTCCTTTATCATTCTGTTAGGAATGGCAGGGATGGGTTATGTTCTTTTATGATTATTATTTTCACCATGCCATTGCTTTAATGCGTATTCAATATAAAAATAATTGCTTTATACAAAAATAAAATGTTATTATGCAATTGCTTTATTGCTTCATTCTTGGTTTATTCATGTTATTTAGCAAATGCTTTATTCATACGTGTAACCCAATTGATGTCATTATTTTCACCATGCAATTGCTTATGTATTCAATTATGAAGGAAGCTCCTTTGGTATTAGGTAGTGGATGCATATTATGGGGGTAATGCAATTTTAATATATTATTTGATTTATGTAAGAGCAAGGATCTTGTAACAATAAAAGTATGGTTAGGGTTAGATAACATATAATGTTGATTGCCTTCTAATTTGCAAAGTTATGGTAACATTATGTCATTGGCCCTGGGCACCTTACTAAAATTTATTGTCATGGCAATGTGTAAGGAGTAATGTCTTGTGTTATATCGTTGAATTATGTAAGGGTAATGTATGTCAATATAAATTAAAGTGCATTTTTGTGTTAGGTATTTTATGAGAAATAATGGCATTGTGGTCTTATCTTAATACGATTGAATCTTTAGTTACTGATGATTATAAATATAAGGTCCTTGAACCATGTACCTTGAATTACTGAGATTGTAATTTGGGGATTCTGCAAATACTTAAACTTACACTCTGTTACAATTGGACTGGGTATCTTGTCAACTAATGGAGTTCAAATGGAGTATTGGGCACGTTATAATGCCTTGAGTCGTAGGAAATACCTTGTCTTAACATTGATTGGTCATGGTCCGAGTCCCTCGAACTTGCACGTCCGTAGAGCTAGTGGTTGTCTTTAGTTGTTGTTGTGCTTGGTTGAGATCATTCTATTTCTTGGTCTGCTTGTGTCAGGTGGGACATAAACACCTCCATGTAACCTTAGTGTCTATGTTTGTGTGGTTGATTATTCTTTATAAAGAATCCAGTGCCGTATCAAGAGTCTCGGGCCCTTTAAAGGCAGGGTTCCACTCTTGTGACACACCTGACGGAGATTACTAGTTTCTACTTGAGCAGTCGGCCAGGAGCCTATCTGACCTTCTCTCTCTCCGGAGTGGAGAAATAAGATTAAACGCCCTGCTTTCCTGTGTAGAAATAGTAATATCTACTACAATGGATCCTTCTCTCTGTGTTCGTACTGTGCGTCACCCAGTATGTCGTTAAATGTTTGCGTCGTGCGGCTTGTGTCTTTGGTCATTTTTTCTTCCAGATACTAGTTGTGTGCCCTCAGTCTTCTTGTGACGAACATCGTGGTTGCATATTGTTGGTGTTCGAGTGGTGACGTAGAGTCAAGTGTGTCTGTTACTTCTACACGCGTGCACACACCTTAAACGAAATAAAAAATAAAAAAATTGCACCTATTATCAGAGTTATTGTCGTAACGAGGAGGCATGTTACACAACTCCATTAGTAACATGTCTTACAAAACAATGCATTATCCCATTTTGATATGTTGGATGGTTAGTCACATGTATACTACTTCGACCATGACAAAACACCTCTTCCTATACTTTTCCAAACTCACCTAATATATCCTTGCATTCATGCAATACAAAACCTGAGGTAGGTATCCTCTTGTCCAAATCTCCTGAATCATAACAAGAGACTAAATCACTGGAACCATTGTAGGTGATACTTGTGCTTTTGTTCTTCTAAGATACTGAAGCACCTGTTTCCATGCTCTTCACTTGGTTTTTCCATGTGTCCACTGGAAACACCAATTAAATGTGAAATACCTATCATTTCATTGAATACATGAAACTTCCTACTAGCATATGATACATGAGACATATAACCCTTTTCTTCTTCATTACTTTGGACATAAAACTGAAGGATGATTACAATGGAAATCCAAAGGGATTTTACTAATTTCACATTATACATATTGAATTTCTTGAGTATCTTGTCCACATACTTTTGTTGTGATAACCAAAGATTACTATGTTTAATATCTATGTGTATTTCCATGCCCAAGAATTTTTTTCACTTCTCCTAGATCCTTCATATCAAATGTACAAACCAATTGAGCCAACGTTTTGATTTCAACTATGCTTGTACTTTCTACAAGCATGCCATATAACACCAGGATAATGAATATACCATAAACAAAATGGTTATACTCACTTCTTGTAAAATTTGGATCACCATGAAGGAATCAAACATCTTGTACCATTTCCTTCTTGAGCTTCAGGGCATACAATGACTTCTTGAGTTTACAAGCAAATATTATGTTGTGATACTAAACCAACCTTTCTAGTTGTTCCATATACATCTTCTTATCCAAAACTCCATGTAAAATTGTTTTAACATCTGTTTTATCTAACTCAAGATTAAATAACACAAATAGTGCTAACAAAACATGAATAGAAATAAAGCTTAAGAACTGGTGAAAAAATTTCATGAAAACAAGACCTTCCAAATATCTTTCTGCTACCATTCATTCCTTGTACCATTCATCTTTTACTATGTTTTATTTTATGATAGAATATTTATCAAATGCTACATCTTTGTCAATGATGATTATGTGGGAAGTCAGATCCCACAATCTATATCCCTTAACACCATCAGCATAACCAACAAATATCTACTTGTTTCATTTGGGTCCTACTTAGAACATTGATCAGAGCGTAATCATCAAAACCAAAATATTTTCCATTTGAATAATCACAATATGACATGTTCACACCTCTTCAAAAATATTCCAGTCTTTTGAAATTGATGGTGACCTATTTACTGGATAACACAACCACTTCTACTCACAACTCTTACTGTGACTTGGCATTATTGAACATGCCCCTTCAATCCCAACTTCCTCACAATAGTTTCCAAATTTGAAAATGTGAAGTACCTCCATCATCTATTCTAAAACACTTGATTGTCTTGTTATTTCCCTTTTCACCAAAAATCTCTAAACACTTCAATATTTCTATAGAAATATAGACCCACCTATCTATCCTAGACACATTGCTCCACCTTAAAATTTGTATTCGAAAAACATTGACAAAATTTGTCCAAACCGACCCAAGTGAACCTTTTTCGCTCACCTCCATGTACCATACAATGGAGTCTTAGTGCTCCACTTTAACATGAACATTACCTTGACCCAATCCGACCAAGTAAGCCTTCACCGCTAACCTCTAGGCACATTTACAATGGACCTCACCAAGCCTTTTATAGGCTTCATTACATGCAATCCATGGACAAAATACTACGGGATACCTAGAAAACATGGACCCGAAAAATGACGTGCTTTGACCTAAAAAACATGTCTATCTCATTGACTCTCTCATCGAGTCAATATTAACCCAACATACGTGCCCCCAACATATTCAATATACCTAAATCTATGTATACAATTTTCATAGTTGACCCAATAAACCAAAGGTATGCATACCTATCCAAGTATTATAGTCATATGCCCATTTACATGCAATAATTGATTTTACAATTCCAAAGTAAATATTTTTTTTTTACTTTCATGGCACTGTTCTTGTTATTGCTAACAAATATTGCATTATAAGTTTCCACAATTCGAACTTATTTTTACCATTAAATTTAAATTTAGCATTTGTCATATTTGTTGTTAGTTCTCTCTCTCTCTCTCTTTCTCTCTTTAAACTTTGTGACCTTCACAAGACTTGATCTTTATATAATAATAATAATAATAATAATAATAATAATAATCTATGTTTAAGGTCACGACCAAGCCAGAAACCAAATTGGTGTATGAGACCCCCTTGTTTGTGGGACAAGAGACCCCCCTTCACCCAACAATTTGACTGCTAAAGTCTACGGAGGTATACATACCCTACCCCCCTCTGGATTTCAACTTGTAACCTCTTAGGAGGAAACACATGTTCTTAAACATCAGGCCCATGTTCTTAAATTTATTTTAAAAATCTTGTTAAAAAAATTGTGCACCTTCACGGTTTTCAAAAAAGAATCACATGAGGTTTCACTTAGTATTTGTAGCATTCACAAGAATTTGGAGATTATTTCACTTTCCTTCACTAAATATTATAGGGTACCGATGATATCTTATCCTGTTCTCATGAAATTTAACATCTGCAACCTTCGATGTACGACCCTCCTTTGTGGTTTCTCTCTCAAAACTCACGTACTAGCAATGAGAAAACAACAACCCACAAACACCTTCCTTCTCTGCACATGAATCAATTTTCTTCCTTCTCTTCATTCACAACATGTTAATAACCATGAACTTACTCCTCATTGACAACATGTGAATATCCATGAACTCACTCTTCCTTTTACCAATTTTTTTTTCTTTTTCCTCGGGATCTCCTCAGNTTAAAAATCTTGTTAAAAAAAATTGTGCACCTTCACGGTTTTCAAAAAAGAATCACATGGGGTTTCACTTAGTATTTGTAGCATTCACAAGAATTTGGAGATTATTTCACTTGCCTTCACTAAATTTTGCAGGGTATCGATGATATCTTATCCTCTACTCATGAAAATTAACATCCGCAACCTTTGATGTACGACCCTCCTCTGTGGTTTCTCTCTCGAAACTCACGTACTAGCAATGAGAAAACAACGACCCACAAACACCTTCCTTCTCTGCACATGACTCAATTTTATTCCTTCTCTTCGTTCACAACATGTGAATAACCATGAACGTACTCCTCATTGACAACATGTGAATATCCATGAACTCACTCTTCCTTTTACCAATTTTTTTTTCTTTTTCCTTGGGATTTCCTCAGACTCTCTACTCACCCACACAACCAACATAACTTAACTCAAATGGAGGATAGGGTTTTTGATTGCTATGGTTTATACTCTGTCACTCCGTCTCTTCCTTCTATAGACCAAACACCTTTTCTCTGATACTACTTGTTGGGATTTTAAGATTTTGAACACAATAACAAATGTAAGAAATATGACAATAAAGACAAATAAAAAAATTAGATAACAAATGAGATTTACATGGTAAAACCCTGAAGATGTGTCAATGAAACATCCATGGGGAAAGGTATCGATATCTTTATTATTCAATATAGGCTTACAATCAAGCTTACCCACCAACCCAATACATCTTGTGGGATTCATAAATTTATATCTATCTTGGAACCATTTACATAGTTATCATTATATAAACTTCCACTGGTTTCATAAACCAACACCACTAAATATTTAGATAGGTAATTTTTAGTATTTAGAATTTCTTTTAATTTTTTCCACAATTTAACAATAGTCACTAAGAAATAAAGGGGCAAGGAAGTGCATCTTCCCGTATGCCTAAATGTATAGTTTCAAAATGGATGAAGAGCATTTTTATGTGCCATGAGAAAGAAGGATGCATACTTTTCTCCAATATATGGGTTAGATGTGATCCGACTAGATATTCAATTAATCATTAACATTGTATGTGGACTGGGAGTCTCAGACTAATAAAAATTCATTTACTCTTATATTTACTCCTCCAACAAACCCCTGTCCAACCCCAATATCTATAGCACACTAAGTCCCTAGAATAGTACCTGGAATTTATGATGGGTATGCTATGGATTTGAACATCGATTTGACAGATTCATATTTTTTATGCCGATAAATTTTGATATGTGGATTTTCGATCCACGTGTCAAATACATCTAAAATAAAAATAAACATCGTGTAGGACATCAAATTCTAGGTCTCGTTATTATTGTTTATATCTTACATGTAATCCCTTATGTGTGTGTTTCTATCTGTGATAAATTTCATGATTTCATGTGTTCCTTTCTTACATGTAAGATCGGTAGTAGACCCACTATTTAATTTGATGATTGTGTGTGTTCCTTTGTGCCATAGTAGTCCCATCATCNGTTGGGATTTTAAGATTTTGAACACAATAACAAATGTAAGAAATATGACAATAAAGACAAATAAAAAAATTAGATAACAAATGAGATTTAGATGGTAAAACCCTGAAGATGTGTCAATGAAACATCCATGGGGAAAGGTATCGATATCATTATTATTAAATATAGGCTTACAATCCATCTTAGCCACCAACCCAATACATCTCATGGGATTCATAAATTTATATCTATCTTGGAACCATTTACATAGTTATCATTATATAAACTTCCACTGGTTTCCTAAACCAACACCACTAAATATTTAGATAGGTAAATTTTAGTATTTACAATTTCTTTTAATTTTTTCCACAATTTAACAATAGCCACTAAGAAATAAAGGGGCAAGGAAGTGCATCTTCCCGTATGCCTAAATGTATAGTTTCAAAATGGAGGAAGAGCATTTTTATGTGCCATGAGAAAGAAGGACCCACACTTTTCTCCAATATATGGGTTAGATGTGATCTGACTAGATATTTAATTAATCATTAACATTGTATGTGGACTGGGAGTCTCAGACTAATTAAAATTCTTTTACTCTTATATTTACTCCTCCAACAAACCCCTATCCAACCCCAATATCTATAGCACACTAAGTACCTAGAATAGTACCTGGAATTTATGATGGGTATGCTATGGATTTGAACATCGATTTGACAGATTCATATTTTTTATGCCGATAAATTTTGATATGTGGATTTTCGATCCACATGTCAAATACATCTAAAATAAAAATAANTGATTTCTACCTTTGTAATATTTCTCATGAAGAAAATGAAGAACAACAAGGGTTACATAGGCTCTAAATAAATTTATCACCCTAAATGATTGGTACAAAACAATCTCTTGAGGAGAACACTACTTGAGTTTGTAATTTCTCAAATTACTTAATGGATTATTAATAATCTTTTCTTTTCACAATAAATAAACATTTCTTGATGATAAACTGCAACAAAAAGAACTTAGAGAGACATATCTAGTATCAAATCAGGTTTTCCACAGTATATGAAACTATAAACTGAGTATTAGATCTTGATATACTGAAAAACATTCTTAACCCTGATCTATAAGAACAAGATCTTGAAGAAAAAGAGATCAAGTATTGAACCAAAGTTTTACATAGTATTTGAAATAATAGCATGAGTATTAGAGCTTGATACAATGCAAAGAAGAGTATTTGAAACAATAAAATGAGTATTAGATCTTGATTTAATGCAATGAGAGTTACACTCTTTATATTAGAGAAAAACAACAAAGATAAATTCAATTGAAGAACCAAAACAAGTTGTAGTTAATATGCGAGAAGGAATCAAAAGGAAATCCATATTTTATGAGCTCCCTTATTAGAAGGATCTATTAATATCTCACCTATTAGATCTTATGCACATATTCAAAAATGTCCCTGATTCTATATTTCAACATATATCAAGGAAAGAGAAGTACACCTAGTCTTCGCGGAGAGATATTTCTCTTTCACATACCAAATTTGATAAAAGACATTTGTGGCCAAACATGGAAAATGAAAAATATGCAGAAGCTCCATGGATTTTGAAAAAAAAAAGAACTAGACCAACTAAAAAATGTCATCTATTCAATAAGGACACCTATTGGCTATGGTCCATCATTGGATAAAGATTTTATAGTTGACGGACATATCACATGATTTAAAACACATGATTTCCATAATTTTTTGAAGGCATTATATATCATCATTTAAGTTTTATTGGTATCATTGATTTAGTACTAAATATATTTTGATATTTTGTTGTGTGAAAAATTACTAATTGCCTCTAATCAATGTGTTTGATAGCATATCATTCCATTGGAAATTATGGGGGATTCATGTCTTACCCGTTGACTTAAGGAATTCCATAAGTCGATTGTCAGTGTTTACAAGGTATGTGGTATGAAATGTTCATGTGTGAGAGACATAGATATATTATATTCCATTTCAATTTGTCACTAAAGGTTCATACTAATTTACTATTCTTATATTAGGTGGGTAACCTCCAAGGAGATCCATGAATGTGAATTACCAAAATGGAAGAAGGAAATTGCAAAAATTGTATGTGTATTTAAGAAGGATCTCCCTATAAGTTTCATGGACCTACATGTCCATTTAATTATACACCTAGTCGATGACATTGAATTGGTGGGTGTCATATCAATGAGGTGGATGTTTTTTTTTGAGAGGTATATGAAAACTTGAAAAAGATATGTCTGACAAAAGGCACATCCAAAAGGTTGTATGGATGAAGGGTATGCATTGAATGAAAAATCTTTCTTCCAATGTGAATTACTTGGTAAGGATTTTGAGGATGGGCCACGCTTCTGGGATAAAGAATGAGCATTAGATATTATTGATGGAGAAAAAACACAATCTAATGGTTTTCAAGTATAAATTAGTAAGTAAATTCATGATTATTAATGTGGTTTTTTTCCTTGCAATCATTAATTTTCTCTGTAATTTATTTGTCAAATTAACTGAATAACATTTGGAGTTTGNATCTATAAGAACAAGATCTTGAAGAAAAAGAGATCAAGTATTGAACCAAAGTTTTACATAGTATTTGAAATAATAGCATGAGTATTAGAGCTTGATACAATGCAAAGAAGAGTATTTGAAACAATAAAATGAGTATTAGATCTTGATTTAATGCAATGAGAGTTACACTCTTTATATTAGAGAAAAACAACAAAGATAAATTCAATTGAAGAACCAAAACAAGTTGTAGTTAATATGCGAGAAGGAATCAAAAGGAAATCCATATTTTATGAGCTCCCTTATTAGAAGGATCTATTAATATCTCACCTATTAGATCTTATGCACATATTCAAAAATGTCCCTGATTCTATATTTCAACATATATCAAGGAAAGAGAAGTACACCTAGTCTTCGCGGAGAGATATTTCTCTTTCACATACCAAATTTGATAAAAGACATTTGTGGCCAAACATGGAAAATGAAAAATATGCAGAAGCTCCATGGATTTTGAAAAAAAAAAGAACTAGACCAACTAAAAAATGTCATCTATTCAATAAGGACACCTAATGGCTATGGTCCATCATTGGATAAAGATTTTATAGTTGACGGACATATCACATGATTTAAAACACATGATTTCCATAATTTTTTGAAGGCATTCTATATCATCATTTAAGTTTTATTGGTATCATTGATTTAGTACTAAATATATTTTGATATTTTGTTGTGTGAAAAATTACTAATTGCCTCTAATGAATGTGTTTGATAGCATATCATTCCATTGGAAATTATGGGGGATTCATGTCTTACCCGTTGACTTAAGGAATTCCATAAGTCGATTGTCAATGTTTACAAGGTATGTGGTATGAAATGTTCATGTGTGAGAGACATAGATATATTATATTCCATTTCAATTTATCACTAAAGGTTCATACTAATTTACTATTATTATATTAGGTGGGTAACCTCCAAGGAGATCCATGAATGTGAATTACCAAAATGGAAGAAGGAAATTGCAAAAATTGTATGTGTATTTAAGAAGGATCTCCCTATAAGTTTCATGGACCTACATGTCCATTTAATTATACACCTAGTCGATGACATTGAATTGGTGGGTGTCATATCAATGAGGTGGATGTTTTTTTTTGAGAGGTATATGAAAACTTGAAAAAGATATGTCTGACAAAAGGCACATCCAAAAGGTTGTATGGATGAAGGGTATGCATTGAATGAAAAATCTTTCTTCCAATGTGAATTACTTGGTAAGGATTTTGAGGATGGGCCACGCTTCTGGGATAAAGAATGAGCATTAGATATTATTGATGGAGAAAAAACACAATCTAATGGTTTTCAAGTATAAATTAGTAAGTAAATTCATGATTATTAATGTGGTTTTTTTCCTTGCAATCATTAATTTTCTCTGTAATTTATTTGTCAAATTAACTGAATAACATTTGGAGTTTGAAATAAACATGTTGACATGTAATAGGTGTAGACGAAAGTGCAATAATCAACAAGTTCATTATGTATGACATGGGATTTATGAACAAATGGATTGATTTGTATGATAAAAAGAGAGAAGTGTTAGAAGCAAGGAGACAGTTTAAGAGATCCAACCCAAGGAACACTCCACTTCCCAATGATATTCTTGGGGAATGAGGCAAAGATTGCACTCTAGAATAGGCTACTGAATAAATTAAAAATCAAATAGAATATGGATGTATAGTTTCAAACATAACAGAAGATGAAATCAACATGTGTAGAGGATGTGAAAGAAATGTACAGTTGGAATTTTACAAAATGTTGTTTGCTTATAGTTTTGACACTATTAACTATTTTAATATTCATCATTATATTTGTTTTCACTGAAATAAATGGTCTTTCACAAGCGAGGAAATATCCTACAATGTGGGCATATGGAAAACATTATCTTGTAGAAACTGTAGATGTAAAGAGGCAATCCTTTGATTATGGAATCATGGTTGATTTCAAGAAATCCAGTCGAGCAAGCTCAAAAGATATGAATATTATTGAACGAAATATACAATATGTTGTAAAAATCCAAGAGATTATTGAGTTGGATTACCGATCTTTTAAATCTTGTATTTTTAATTGTAGATGGTATGAATCATTTCAGAGGACTGGTAGCAGGGAAAATCCCCCTATTACTATATTTGGTTGGAGTATAGGAAAAACATTGATCTCCCTTAAAAGACAKCTCTACTTCTAAACTACCCCAAACAATTTGAACTCAAAAGACAAGAGAAGGAAAAGAGAGTGTAACTTAGATCCTTTCAACTGGTGTAGACCTCCTTCWMCTTTGTAGTTTCTTGGGCTGTTGGTMTCCTCCCAAAGACGACCTACAAAATAATTGGACAACAAAGCTACAAGATATTCTATCTCTATTTATCAATGTTAGGGTTCACATATAAATGCAAATGCGTTAATAAATTAAGCACAAAAGCATAACATTTTGGAAAAAAATAGAACTCTTTTATTGAGATGTGAAGATTTCAAAAAGTTACAACCTTATTATTGGTAGACGCTCTGCGAAACTAGTCCAAAATCCTCTTACTATTTCTCCAAGTGCATCATTCATGTGATACCTCTCACAATAAATTGATATCCTTGGGAAATAGGGAAGGAATTGTATAGGGAGAGGGATGGAGGGGGAATGTTGAGGCCAAATCTCATAAGGGGCTACAAAACTTGGGCTAAAAAGGGGAATGGATTTTGGCAGAGTTTCTTTGTTCTAATGCTTGATTATTGAATGAAACCCCAATACCTTCTTTTATATGGCCAAAATATGGTTATTCAGTTTGGGGATGAGATACAATGGGTGAATTGGTTGGGAAATGCTTGATATCCCGTAAACTCCATCGAATTCCTTACAATTTTTTATTTTTTGAAACTTTTGGAGGTAAACACGGGATGTTTAGCATGCAAGTTGCGTATGCACATGGGTTTTCTAGTATGCATCTAGACTAGGTATGTAGGTAGTAGTTCAGCAGGGCATGTACATGCTCCAAAAAATGTTTTTTTAAAGAGATCCTCAAAAGTAATTTGGAAAATTGTGCAAGTAGAAAGGCCAATCCCATGTTTGCATAGGTAGGGAATTTTAGGGCTATAACAGATGCCCCCTAATGTGTGAGGTTATAAGATAAATTGATGGCTGTAATACATTGAAAAATCTTTACCAATTGTAAGGCATGGAGTCAAGTGAGCCCAGGACCAGAGTTCGAGAGGTCGCTATCTACAAAAAAATAATAATCTCTCTGAGGTGGGAATACCCATGCTCAGGATGAATTGATCATGGCTCCTAATCAAGTACATTACAGATCCATGTCATAGAAATTTATATATAAAGTGTAGCTGTGAGAAATACACAATGGATATACATCTCAAAATCATTCGATGATATTCAAGTACAATATAATATGCATTGTCAAGAAGTATTGTTTCCTRTGGTTGGAGATCAAGACATCATATCTTGAGAAACAACTTCAATATATTCAACATATCAAGTAGGAGTATAATAAGAGTGTAAGACTCACTACTCTGAGGTCTTCGACATGTTGTCATGGAAAGACTAGAGGATCTCGATCATCAGGCACAAAACTTCACCGATTTTGAATATGGACTTGACTGGACTCTCAGGATGGCCAACTCATTAAAGTCAAGAGACAAAATTTAGAATGGTTGACTTAGGTTGGATAAAACCTACCTTAGACAAAAGAACAAAATATGATAAAACTTAGGCAGTGTAATATTTACATAAGTCTGTGATGCAAGAGGCACCAGAAAATGTCCATATTTTTGGAAGAGTAACCAAACGAAGGAGGAAACGATTCTATGTAGAGAGAACAACTTACTAAGGTCATACTAGATCCCAATGCTTGGAAGACAAACATGAGGATGTGCTTTGTCCAAGGGTGACTATCTTTCTGCTGAAAAAAGAATCGATATATCCCATCCCCTCTTTTTGGAATATTTGTTTTTTTTTTTCTTTTTCAAATTTTTAGCGATCTTGAAAAAGAATAAAAGAATGATACATTACAAAGGAAGAATGAGTTTTGCAAGCATGAAAATTGGTTCCAAGCACATGGAACATACTAATGTTCAAGGAAAGGAGACATGTGCAGGATAAGGACACTCGGGGAAAAATTCCTCCATAGGTCAAGGTGTTAGATCGCAGAGACAAAAAGTGTTGCAAGGATTGTGTTTAAGGAATTCTTTAAAGGTTCATTTGAGAGAAACATGGAGTCGAAATTAGGCCAAATATGCAAATATGAGACCCACAATTCAATTAATCATGACACAACAAGACTCCTTCCATGTAAATTTTTGCGAGCCCATAGAAGGTAAGCTCAGTGTTTTTTTCATGTTTAGAGAGTCAAAAAAAAATGCTAAAAGAAGATTCCAAGGAGTTCCATTTTCGCAATTAGTCTAATTGGTTTCGAAAAAGTGTTAAAATTATACCAAAAAGATGTCTCTTTGGTACCATTTTAACGAATGTGACTAAGACAAGGTCACTCGACTATCTTTTCAATTTTAAGGAGTCTGAAAAGTGCTTAACTATGGACTCATAGCCTTTTTATAGGTTTAGTATTGTAACGAACCTCTCGTTCGTCACGACATCAACCTCTCAAAGCAAGTGCAATTTTTCTTTTTGTGTATGTGTGTGCGTGTGTACAAGGGTAATAAAGACATTAAAATCTGTGTCGCAACATGATGACGATCATGATGCATGCAACTGCAACAAAAACATGAAGACCTAAGATGCACATCAAGCATCTGGAAGCAATGAATGACAATCAACCGGAAAATACAAGAAAAACTACCTGCCCTTCCTACCCTGCAATGGTTAGGACCTCTAGGACACATAAGCAATGCTCAAGCATAGGTTCCCATCGATCTTGACCATTTAAGGTCTCAGGGCTGGTGATCGTTCTTAGGAACAAGGAGGTATCTACGTCCCCTCAATCCCATCATAAGCGTCAATTCAAGACTATATTACTGACCATACTTAACCTTCAATTACTCATGGTGCAAATAAAATAATCTACTATGTTTAATCAATCCATTACGCAATATTTAAATACAATTGAGCGAGAGGATAATACATGAAAAATAACAAGAAACACAAGTAACTTGAATTTGAATATAAATTTATATCAAATTTTTGAATTTGATATAAATCTATTCTAATCATGATTAGTAACTTGTTAAGATCACATTCATTCAAGTCGAGCATCACTTATCAAGTGATTCAACGCCTGTAACAAGTACAACTCCTATGTAGCTCATTGTGTATCATAAGGAAATGAATTATCTTACTTAAGTGATAAATTAAGAATTCAATACCAAATTCCATATCCATTTTTTATTCAAGGTAATCATAAAAAGATCAAACTTAATGAACAATTAATGGAAGTAAAGGTTTCTTTATACATCCATTAAAAGAATTAAAAAGATCAACACCTATTAACAATATGTAAGACTTAAATGCTAAATTACATTTCCTACTACAATGTACCATAAAAAGATTCCAATCTTTTTAAGTAGTACATAAGGATATCAATTCCACCTTACATGTCCATTTATAAGGTATAAAGTATTCAATCACAATGAGAAATAAGGAAGGGTCCCAAGCTACCCTACAA
>JZKD02S0716506.1:23775-36834 GCA_000966675.3 Picea glauca | reverse complement strand
TTCCGAAAGGGGGAGGTTTGCCAAGATAGACCACAGATGCTATGGGAGAGATGGTGAGGGGAACCAGGAATGGTTAAGATAACCCCCCCAAACCAGTACTTTGTTGATTTTAATGGATTTGATATGAATTTGTAACACACGCCCCTTTAAAGTTTCTTTCATACATTAGTGGTAACCTCAACAAAGGTTTTGTGTACATTGCCAGTTGTTCTAGGAAACCGTAATAGTGGTTAGATATAGCATGATCGACAACAGTATTTATATCAAGTAAGGAGGAGGACATAACCATTAGATCATAGAGATAATAGATCTATATTGGGGTACAATTGCGGGAATAAGAGGAAAATATTAACGTGGGGGTTACTTCAAATCTCGAAATCCAGTGAGGCTGTCGATCTTTGAAAATTGGTAGAGCAACGATGGTCGTCGATTCTATTACCTGAGTGCACCTTTCCGTTGAAGAGTTTGGAATGATGATTACCATCTGCGCATGTTATGGCCCCACAATTCATTACAACTATCCATTGCAAAGGAAACGAGGATCCTATATACGATGGCACAGTTCATGTCTAGGTGAGTCCTTGTCAACTGTGGTGACGTTAGCATGACATGTCACCTAATTGGTCATTTTTCCCCAGTCCCTCAATCCTATGGTTACAGTACATCCACGTAGTCCCTAGATCCATGGCCCTCGTCACTTCGTAACTTCAACCTTCGAGGGTTTTGGACTCATTTCCACTCCATTCTTCTGAAGTGGTCAGCGTCGAGATGAATCTGGAGTAGATCGGATGACTAGGATGGGTCCTAAAGGATCCCGAGATCTACCTCTCTATCATAGATTCATGCTAGTCGTCAATCAAGAATGATCGAGAGCCTTATCAGCCATTGTATCTACACAGAGACTACTCCGGTGAAGACCTCTTAAGGATATTGGAGGTGCTCTAGCAGCAAAACTTCCAAACACCAGAGTAACGAAGTAGTGGGGGGTTGTAGATATGTGGGTCTAGGTGGATGGACCCTGACTGTTAGATCTACATCGAGGTCAAACTGACGCTGACCAACTCTAGGAGTATAGGCGGGGAGTGGGAGAATTAGTCGAATTATTCCCTAGTCATTGGTGCCATGAGATGCATGGTGTCAAATACAGTACTTCGAAGGAGAGCCACTCTAGAGGTTTTGGATCTTGGTGGTTCGAAAACCCACGAAGCCTAGAGTAATAGAGATAATTTCAATCATCCATTGGTTGGAGACACGTGATGGATGATCAGTTACTTTGAAGGTTTAGCACTCCGTAGGATGGTCACTTCAGAGGAAAGTGGGGTTTCTAGAGTCCAAAACCCTCGAAGGTCAGGGTCGCAAAGTAACCAGAGTCATAGATATTAGGATCCTTTGAGACCCATCCTAGTTGTTTGATCTACGATAGGGTTAGCTCGATGCTGACCACTTTGGAATAATGGAGTGGCAATGAGTCTAAAATCCCCGAAGGTCAAAGTTATGAAGTGACGAGGGTCGTGGATCCAAGTACTACGTCGATGTATCATAATCGTAGGATTAAGGGACCCAGTAAAAATGATCAATCGGGTGGCACGTCATGCTAATGTCACCCCAGTGACATGGACTCACTTGGACATCATGCATTCCATTCTATATAGGATCCCCGTGTCCTTTGCAATGGATGACTATAATGAATTGCAAGGCCACAACATGCATGGATGTTAATCCTCATTCCAAACTCCACAATGGCTAGGTGTGCTCAGGTAATAGGATTAATGATAATTGATCTACCAATCATTGAAGATCGACGATGTAGCCCGATTTTGGGATTTGAAGTAATCTTCACGTTAATTTCTCCCTCTGATTCCCAAAATTGTACCCCGTCGTAGATTTGTTATCTCTATGATCTAACGGTTATGTCCCCCTCCTTACTTGATCCGATGAATGTTGTCACAAATTTTCACTCGTTCTAGATCTAGCCATTATTACGAATGCCTAGAACAAATGACAGCGTACAGTAAACCCCCGCTGAGGATACCACTAACGTAGGAAAGAACCTTTAAAGGGGTGGGTGTGTTACATATAGATCCAAACCTACCATATGAAAACATACATGATGCCATGAACGATGARCCAMAACCATMARAAAATGTAAATCATTTCATGCACAAAGAACAATAATTCACCTTTGGTGTACCTAATTAGAGATTCTTCATGGAATTCAATTGAAGAGAATATTAATGATTTTTTTCCATGTTAATAAAATGGATATTAGATTCATAGTCTTAATTTATATTTTGATTTAACCATTAAATGGGTGGGTGTGTTATTGTTGGTTTGTGGTTATGTATTAAGGAAGAAAGTGAATATTAAGAAGGAATAAATACAAAGTACGAAGTGCACGGAAGGAATACAAACTGAGGAGGGGTCGAAGTGTTTAAAGAAGCAGAAGAGAAGGAGTGAAGTAAAGGAAAATAGAGTCGTTAAAGAAGAAGATCAAGGAAGACAAAGCAGCAAGGAATATGAATCGTGGGCAGGTCAACAAGAAAAATAATACACTAGTATATGCTTTGGATCACCTCGTGGAGGAGAAGGAAGGACGGGTTGGTGAATCCCTTAAAATTCAATTCATGTGGACCTAGTGTTTTGGTACCTAGGTTTTTGGTACCTAAGATTGTCTAAGAGTCATGAAATGTATAAAAACAGGTCTAGGAGAGTTGAGAAGGGTTCATATTTTGTTGGTCATTGGTTGTTTTCGTTGAGAGAAGTGTGATGTTGTAAGAGCATTATGTATTCTGGATCTTCAGCTAGGTGCGAATATCAACCTTATAGTTGGGTGCACAGGGAGGGGAGAGAAGGAGGAAGAGAGATAAGGATTTGTAGCTAAATGCGCAAATAGAACTGTATGTTTTCATTTAATATATCAAGAAATGTAGTTCTTTGGATGTATCCCTAGGGAGAGGGTGAACCATGTAAATCTTGTTGTTCTTTGTGGCTGATTATATCGTTATTTCATTGTTTTTTCCATATTAAAGATATCAGGTATAAGCTAACTTCACGAAGCTAAGTATAATACTGTTAAAGACTCTCTAGGTTACATTGCGTTGTTTTTATGGAATCCCTTTGCATTTCCTATGGTTATAGACACATGTGTCCTCCAACCCCCTATTGCTACTTCGATTGAGAATTCATATGCTTCACAGGTGTTGTCGAAAGGGCCACTAGTTAGGGTTTGTTGGTGTGATGCTAGAGTTGAACCCTGGGTTTGCCCTTATGCCAACAAATGGTTTCATTGCCGGGAACCAGGATCTTCTTGAGGGAATGTCAAGTTGGTTTCCATCAAAGATATATATTTAGAAGTGGTTAGAAGAAAAAGAAAGGGACTTCACCGAAGCTCAAAAAAATAACCCTAGCATTAGTACAGAATATTGGTTGGGAAGCTACATATTTACTGACATACATGAGATTTTATTTAGAGGAGTTCATAAGGAGTTATACGAGTGGTGAGCCAGATAAGCAGACACTCAATTTGAGATCATATCTATACCACATGTGGTTTGGACAACGACACTGATCAAGAAAGTCAAGAGAGTCGATAACGTTGTGTCTAGAGCATTGGATCCCTAGTTTGATAGAACTATCGAAAGGTATATTACTGAGTTTGTTGTTGATAGAGTGGAATCATATAGCCAATCAGAGAGGTATTTCTTTAGGGGACCTAGAGGGAAGTTTCTACACTTTTTGAAGATGAATATTAAGATGTTATTGCATGAGAATAATATCTTGAAGATATAGTGATCGGTTGGATCTTAAAGCTAATGTTCAAGAATTCAGACAACGACAGTGACGTAGAGGCTGGACACACGTGAAGTGGGAGATCATTCAGGAATGATTCTCTTGCAAACCTATTTGAGAAGACTTACGGACCATTGGAAAAAGACGATGACTCCTATAGTGGAGAAGAAGCAGGAAGATCAGACGGGGAGTATTTAGAGTTCCCAAGGGTAGAGTAAGTAGATACTGAAGAACTTTGTTGAGAAGAACCAGAAACTTCAGGCACTGCGCCTACTGTAGAAGTAAGTATTATTACTCCTCCTATTTTTTTAGAGGCATTAAGTAACCAAAGTAATCAAAGAAATCAGAGCAATCAGAGTGTTGTTACAAGCTATTTAGTACACACTCAGTCAAGAAACCAAGGAATATTTATGGAATATGAAATGAGAATACCTATTTTTAGAGGCGATGGATCTCAGGATCTTGACCAACACTGGTTCTTATGATAATTTGTATGGATCATTAAGCAACTCATTGATGAATATGTTAAGAGAGATCAATTTCGTACTACCTTAAGGGATCGCGCCCTGAGATGGTATATGAAATTTTCTTCAGGATCTGCACAACCTAAGACATTGAATGAAATGTATGTTGCATTGAGTGTGGAGTTCAAGAAACCTAAGTCAAAGTTGCAATGAATTACAAAGTTGAAGGAAATCAAGTAGAAGGTAACTGAACCTATTTGGAAATTTGATCAGAGGTTTAAGACCTTGACAGGCCATTTAAGTTTTAAGATTCCGTATGAACAACATAAGGAATGGTTCATCGCTTCCCTCCTGCCACACATCAGAGTTCCTCTGATGCAACAGAAGATCACTTTGCAGGATGAAGCATTGGAGATTTCCATGAAACTAGAAGCAACCCCTGTAGGAGAATCTAGTCCAGGTATGAGTCAGATTTTGAATCAGTTAACTAATTTCTCTTTACAGGATGAAGACATGAAGAAAGATAAAGGGAAATAGAAAAGATAAGAAATCTAGTGTATCATATGTAAATCAGAGGGCCATGACAAAGAGCATTGTCCCTTATTTAATGAATACTTGGCCTCTGGAACCCCTAACCCATTGAAGAAAGCTACTATACCCTAGTGCGAGGTATGTAGAAGTAGGCATTACCGTGGTGAATGTTATTAAATGCGAAGATCTGTCTAGGAACCTACCAATATTTATTGTACATTCTGCAAATATGTGGTGCATGATGAGAAGGATTGTAGGGCTTATGACCTCATGCATGAAATTTCAAGGGATACATATATAATTCAAGGAGAATTATAGTCATAAGGAAATAATGCGTAGTTCAATTTCCCAAGAAGAGGAAATTTCAACCCTCATGATGGATTCAAAGGAAGAGGACAAGTTGGAGGTATGGTTCCAGGTCCAGGTCATATTATTTGATATAGATGCGCACAACCAGGAAATTTGGCAAGGGATTTAAAAAACCCTTGTATTTCTTTCAACTACTATAATTCATTTGACCATGTCATTGAAGACTGTCCAGTATTGTTAGCTAAAATTCAGGAAAGACAAGGTGCAAACCAACAAGTTCAACTAATATCAGTGGAACCTCATGGTCAGGATCCTAGAGTCATTGTTATTAATAGAGGAGACGTTGTTACAGGAGAAGATAGGGTGACTCCAGAAAAGACTACAGATGGATCAAGGATCAAAAGAGTTGAAGAGAAGGAATAAGTGTTTGATCTAAGGAGAGAAAAACATAATTTTGAAGAAGCAAGGACATAATTTGTAGGAGAAGAAGCTTCTTCATCTAGGGGAAAACCAAAATTAAGGGAATGTGAAATTCCACCAAAATTTGATTAGTCTTCCCTAGCTAGACAAGGAAAAGTGGTAAGCAAGCTTATGGACTTCTTGTAAACTTGTATCAATTTGATTAAAGATGAAAAAGCTATGAAAGAACTACAACACCTGGCAAGACAGTATGAAATTGGAAGAATAGATGTTATAATGAGTAGAGATTTGAATCAAGTATATAGAAAAAGGAGGACAAACAAGGAACTGCACCTTAGTGCTCAGATTGGAGACTACAATTTGGACTATGCAGTCCTCATCCTGGGATCAGAAGTAAATGTTATGGCGAAGCAGATTTGGGCATTGATGGGAAAACCTAGATTGATATACTCTCCTAGCAAGCTCATAATGGCTAATCAAAAAGCATTGATCCCCTTTAAAAGACTAGAGCATGTCCCTATGGACAACAATGGAGTGAGGACATTTTCATATTTCGTAGTGATCGAGATTGTTGATGATAGTTGTCCTTATCTTGCATTGTTAGGAATTGATTGGGATTTCAACAATCTAGTTGTTGTTGACCTAAAAAAGAGCAGAATGAAATTCGAGGGTAATGTCCTTAAGGTCATTTCACATCTTGATCCTAATGAAGGTCGCAGATACATAGAACCTATAAGAGAAGAAGACCTTACATACGAGCTAGAGAACATCTATAATCTGACAGCAAGACAACATAATTATATTAATCCTATAATAGATGAAAATATAAGTTGGCAAAGTGTGAGTGCATTCTCATTTGACTTAGAAGAAGCGTTGGAATATTGGCAGAACAAAATGTATGAAGTCTCTATGCGGAGGTGTGCTAGATTGACCAAGTCAATTCACTGGATTGGCATAGAAGTAAGTAATATTCCTACATTTGATGGTTTGAATCATTTACAGACATTTCTAGCTGAATTTGAGAGAATTGTACCAGCACAATAGAGGATGTTGGCACAGGATAAAGCCTTGAAATAAGCACTAGCTAGATGGTGGGGAACACGGAAGAAGAACATCACAGAGTGAGTGCAATGTCACACCTTATTGATAGTATGCTTTTCAGACCAAGATGAAGGATTTGAAGTTTGATACATAGTTCAAAGTTGTCCTAAGGACCATATCCAAAGTTTTGGAGAGGCATGGATCAACATTCCCAAGGAACAATAGGTACATAAGTTCATATACACCTTAGATACTACACCTATCAATTGGTATGTTCAAGAAGAATTGTGCTTAGCCACTGCAGATAGGTATGGTATGACCCATAAATTTATAGCTACATTCTTATTTGAAAGTAAATACCCTAGAATATATCAGGCTTTACAAATTATAAGACATAAGGTCTTTAAGGAAGTATCTAACCCCCCTTTTGAACAAGAAGAAGATGAATGGACTGCACCCCTTTAGCGGTTACATGATTGTTATAATATTAATTATCATGAAGATGATGACCATAGGGATGTCAAAATTACAGAAACTAAAGGGTAGAGAGACATAGAAGGGCCAGGGATTGAATTACCTTTTGTTGGGCAACCTATTAAAATAAAGAAGGTTAATATTGGAACAGAGAAAACACCTAAACTAGATAATGTTGGAGACTATTGGGATGATGCTACTATTAGTAAGATTATAGAACTAATACATGAGTATTAGGACTTGTTTCCAAACAAGTTCATAGACCTTAAGGGCATAAAAGGGCCCATGGGAGAAATGAATATCCCTTTGAGACCAGATGCAAGAACTATCAAGAAGATACCTTAGAGACTGAATCCTAAGTACAAGCAGAAAGTTAAGATTGAAATAGATAGAATGTTGGAAGTAGGAGTCATAGAACCTGTTGAATAATCTGAATGGATCAGCCATATGGTGGTCCAAGATAAGAAGTCGGGAGAAATCATGATCTGTGTGGATCTAAGGAAGTTGAATTATGCATGCTTACATGATCCATTTCCTAAACCTTTAACTAATGAATTCTTAGATAATGTAGNAAAATGTAAATCATTTCATGCACAAAGAACAATAATTCACCTTTGGTGTACCTAATTAGAGATTCTTCATGGAATTCAATTGAAGAGAATATTAATGATTTTTTTCCATGTTAATAAAATGGATATTAGATTCATAGTCTTAATTTATATTTTGATTTAACCATTAAATGGGTGGGTGTGTTATTGTTGGTTTGTGGTTATGTATTAAGGAAGAAAGTGAATATTAAGAAGGAATAAATACAAAGTACGAAGTGCACGGAAGGAATACAAACTGAGGAGGGGTCGAAGTGTTTAAAGAAGCAGAAGAGAAGGAGTGAAGTAAAGGAAAATAGAGTCGTTAAAGAAGAAGATCAAGGAAGACAAAGCAGCAAGGAATATGAATCGTGGGCAGGTCAACAAGAAAAATAATACACTAGTATATGCTTTGGATCACCTCGTGGAGGAGAAGGAAGGACGGGTTGGTGAATCCCTTAAAATTCAATTCATGTGGACCTAGTGTTTTGGTACCTAGGTTTTTGGTACCTAAGATTGTCTAAGAGTCATGAAATGTATAAAAACAGGTCTAGGAGAGTTGAGAAGGGTTCATATTTTGTTGGTCATTGGTTGTTTTCGTTGAGAGAAGTGTGATGTTGTAAGAGCATTATGTATTCTGGATCTTCAGCTAGGTGCGAATATCAACCTTATAGTTGGGTGCACAGGGAGGGGAGAGAAGGAGGAAGAGAGATAAGGATTTGTAGCTAAATGCGCAAATAGAACTGTATGTTTTCATTTAATATATCAAGAAATGTAGTTCTTTGGATGTATCCCTAGGGAGAGGGTGAACCATGTAAATCTTGTTGTTCTTTGTGGCTGATTATATCGTTATTTCATTGTTTTTTCCATATTAAAGATATCAGGTATAAGCTAACTTCACGAAGCTAAGTATAATACTGTTAAAGACTCTCTAGGTTACATTGCGTTGTTTTTATGGAATCCCTTTGCATTTCCTATGGTTATAGACACATGTGTCCTCCAACCCCCTATTGCTACTTCGATTGAGAATTCATATGCTTCACAGGTGTTGTCGAAAGGGCCACTAGTTAGGGTTTGTTGGTGTGATGCTAGAGTTGAACCCTGGGTTTGCCCTTATGCCAACAAATGGTTTCATTGCCGGGAACCAGGATCTTCTTGAGGGAATGTCAAGTTGGTTTCCATCAAAGATATATATTTAGAAGTGGTTAGAAGAAAAAGAAAGGGACTTCACCGAAGCTCAAAAAAATAACCCTAGCATTAGTACAGAATATTGGTTGGGAAGCTACATATTTACTGACATACATGAGATTTTATTTAGAGGAGTTCATAAGGAGTTATACGAGTGGTGAGCCAGATAAGCAGACACTCAATTTGAGATCATATCTATACCACATGTGGTTTGGACAACGACACTGATCAAGAAAGTCAAGAGAGTCGATAACGTTGTGTCTAGAGCATTGGATCCCTAGTTTGATAGAACTATCGAAAGGTATATTACTGAGTTTGTTGTTGATAGAGTGGAATCATATAGCCAATCAGAGAGGTATTTCTTTAGGGGACCTAGAGGGAAGTTTCTACACTTTTTGAAGATGAATATTAAGATGTTATTGCATGAGAATAATATCTTGAAGATATAGTGATCGGTTGGATCTTAAAGCTAATGTTCAAGAATTCAGACAACGACAGTGACGTAGAGGCTGGACACACGTGAAGTGGGAGATCATTCAGGAATGATTCTCTTGCAAACCTATTTGAGAAGACTTACGGACCATTGGAAAAAGACGATGACTCCTATAGTGGAGAAGAAGCAGGAAGATCAGACGGGGAGTATTTAGAGTTCCCAAGGGTAGAGTAAGTAGATACTGAAGAACTTTGTTGAGAAGAACCAGAAACTTCAGGCACTGCGCCTACTGTAGAAGTAAGTATTATTACTCCTCCTATTTTTTTAGAGGCATTAAGTAACCAAAGTAATCAAAGAAATCAGAGCAATCAGAGTGTTGTTACAAGCTATTTAGTACACACTCAGTCAAGAAACCAAGGAATATTTATGGAATATGAAATGAGAATACCTATTTTTAGAGGCGATGGATCTCAGGATCTTGACCAACACTGGTTCTTATGATAATTTGTATGGATCATTAAGCAACTCATTGATGAATATGTTAAGAGAGATCAATTTCGTACTACCTTAAGGGATCGCGCCCTGAGATGGTATATGAAATTTTCTTCAGGATCTGCACAACCTAAGACATTGAATGAAATGTATGTTGCATTGAGTGTGGAGTTCAAGAAACCTAAGTCAAAGTTGCAATGAATTACAAAGTTGAAGGAAATCAAGTAGAAGGTAACTGAACCTATTTGGAAATTTGATCAGAGGTTTAAGACCTTGACAGGCCATTTAAGTTTTAAGATTCCGTATGAACAACATAAGGAATGGTTCATCGCTTCCCTCCTGCCACACATCAGAGTTCCTCTGATGCAACAGAAGATCACTTTGCAGGATGAAGCATTGGAGATTTCCATGAAACTAGAAGCAACCCCTGTAGGAGAATCTAGTCCAGGTATGAGTCAGATTTTGAATCAGTTAACTAATTTCTCTTTACAGGATGAAGACATGAAGAAAGATAAAGGGAAATAGAAAAGATAAGAAATCTAGTGTATCATATGTAAATCAGAGGGCCATGACAAAGAGCATTGTCCCTTATTTAATGAATACTTGGCCTCTGGAACCCCTAACCCATTGAAGAAAGCTACTATACCCTAGTGCGAGGTATGTAGAAGTAGGCATTACCGTGGTGAATGTTATTAAATGCGAAGATCTGTCTAGGAACCTACCAATATTTATTGTACATTCTGCAAATATGTGGTGCATGATGAGAAGGATTGTAGGGCTTATGACCTCATGCATGAAATTTCAAGGGATACATATATAATTCAAGGAGAATTATAGTCATAAGGAAATAATGCGTAGTTCAATTTCCCAAGAAGAGGAAATTTCAACCCTCATGATGGATTCAAAGGAAGAGGACAAGTTGGAGGTATGGTTCCAGGTCCAGGTCATATTATTTGATATAGATGCGCACAACCAGGAAATTTGGCAAGGGATTTAAAAAACCCTTGTATTTCTTTCAACTACTATAATTCATTTGACCATGTCATTGAAGACTGTCCAGTATTGTTAGCTAAAATTCAGGAAAGACAAGGTGCAAACCAACAAGTTCAACTAATATCAGTGGAACCTCATGGTCAGGATCCTAGAGTCATTGTTATTAATAGAGGAGACGTTGTTACAGGAGAAGATAGGGTGACTCCAGAAAAGACTACAGATGGATCAAGGATCAAAAGAGTTGAAGAGAAGGAATAAGTGTTTGATCTAAGGAGAGAAAAACATAATTTTGAAGAAGCAAGGACATAATTTGTAGGAGAAGAAGCTTCTTCATCTAGGGGAAAACCAAAATTAAGGGAATGTGAAATTCCACCAAAATTTGATTAGTCTTCCCTAGCTAGACAAGGAAAAGTGGTAAGCAAGCTTATGGACTTCTTGTAAACTTGTATCAATTTGATTAAAGATGAAAAAGCTATGAAAGAACTACAACACCTGGCAAGACAGTATGAAATTGGAAGAATAGATGTTATAATGAGTAGAGATTTGAATCAAGTATATAGAAAAAGGAGGACAAACAAGGAACTGCACCTTAGTGCTCAGATTGGAGACTACAATTTGGACTATGCAGTCCTCATCCTGGGATCAGAAGTAAATGTTATGGCGAAGCAGATTTGGGCATTGATGGGAAAACCTAGATTGATATACTCTCCTAGCAAGCTCATAATGGCTAATCAAAAAGCATTGATCCCCTTTAAAAGACTAGAGCATGTCCCTATGGACAACAATGGAGTGAGGACATTTTCATATTTCGTAGTGATCGAGATTGTTGATGATAGTTGTCCTTATCTTGCATTGTTAGGAATTGATTGGGATTTCAACAATCTAGTTGTTGTTGACCTAAAAAAGAGCAGAATGAAATTCGAGGGTAATGTCCTTAAGGTCATTTCACATCTTGATCCTAATGAAGGTCGCAGATACATAGAACCTATAAGAGAAGAAGACCTTACATACGAGCTAGAGAACATCTATAATCTGACAGCAAGACAACATAATTATATTAATCCTATAATAGATGAAAATATAAGTTGGCAAAGTGTGAGTGCATTCTCATTTGACTTAGAAGAAGCGTTGGAATATTGGCAGAACAAAATGTATGAAGTCTCTATGCGGAGGTGTGCTAGATTGACCAAGTCAATTCACTGGATTGGCATAGAAGTAAGTAATATTCCTACATTTGATGGTTTGAATCATTTACAGACATTTCTAGCTGAATTTGAGAGAATTGTACCAACACAATAGAGGATGTTGGCACAGGATAAATCCTTGAAATAAGCACTAGCTAGATGGTGGGGAACACGCAAGAAGAACATCACAGAGTGAGTGCAATGTCACACCTTATCGATAGTACGCTTTTCATACCAAGATGAAGGATTTGAAGTTTGATACATAGTTCAAAGTTGTCCTAAGGACCATATCCAAAGTTTTGGAGAGGCATGGATCAACATTCCCAAGGAACAATGGGTACATAAGTTCATATACACCTTAGATACTACACCTATCAATTGGTATGTTCAAGAAGAATTGTGCTTAGCCACTGCAGATAGGTATGGTATGACCCATAACTTTATAGCTACATTCCTATTTGAAAGTAAATACCCTACAATATATCAGGCTTTACAAATTATAAGACATAAGGTCTTTAAGGAAGTATCTAACCCCCCTTTTGAACAAGAAGAAGATGAATGGACTGCACCCCTTTAGCGGTTACAGGATTGTTATAATATTAATTATCATGAAGATGATGACCATAGGGATGTCAAAATTACAGAAACTAAAGGGTAGAGAGACATAGAAGGGCCAGGGATTGAATTACCTTTTGTTGGGCAACCTATTAAAATAAAGAAGGTTAATATTGGAACAGAGAAAACACCTAAACTAGATAATGTTGGAGACTATTGGGATGATGCTACTATTAGTAAGATTATAGAACTAATACATGAGTATTAGGACTTGTTTCCAAACAAGTTCATAGACATTAAGGGCATAAAAGGGCCCATGGGAGAAATGAATATCCCTTTGAGACCAGATGCAAGAACTATCAAGAAGATACCTTACAGACTGAATCCTAAGTACAAGCAGAAAGTTAAGATTGAAATAGATAGAATGTTGGAAGTAGGAGTCATAGAACCTATTGAATAATCTGAATGGATCAGCCATATGGTGGTACAAGATAAGAAGTCGGGAGAAATCATGATCTGTGTGGATCTAAGGAAGTTGAATTATGCATGCTTACATGATCCATTTCCTAAACCTTTAACTAATGAATTCTTAGATAATGTAG
>JZKD02S0716505.1:949378-975644 GCA_000966675.3 Picea glauca | reverse complement strand
AGTTTAGTCTAGATGAGTTGCAAGCCTCCCTCATTAATCATGAACACAGATTGAATAGTTCAAATATGTCATTAGAAAATGCACTTTCCTCGCAGTCATCTATAAGCCATGGATGAGGAATGGGGATATCTAACTCTAGAGGTAGAGGGAGGAGTTCTGCTAGAGGTGGACACAGTAGTAGTCCTTCAAACACTGGTGAAAGAGGACAAAATCCAAATAATAGTCAGCCAAGTAATCAGATATTTGATAAATCAAAGATTCAATTCCATTACTGCAAACATTATGGACATTATTCATATGAATGCAGAAATAGAAAATATAATCATAACAAGCAAGGTCAAGATCATTCAAACAATTCAAATGCTCCTTCCACTCCTATGTTTGTGGAACACACTAAGACAATTCCTATAGTATCACCAATTGAATTCAATGTTTCTCAAGAAAGTCCTTCTGACATATAGTATCTAGATTCACGTTGGAGTAATCACATAACATGAAATTTAGAATTGTTTTTTAGTTTGGATAAGTTAGTCCAAAATAAAGATACACTTGGAACAGATATCCAAGGCACTATCTTAGGAAAAGGTAGTATTAATATCTTAACTAAACAAGGAAAGAATTTTTTTATCCCTGATGTATATCATATTTCTGGCCTAAAACATAATTTGATGAGCATAGGACAACTGTTATAGAAAGGATACATAATCTACATGGAAGATAATAACTATGTGATCTTGAAAAGATGTCCAAGAAATCAACTTATTGCAAGAATTTAGATGACAAGAAACAGAATGTTCCCATTGAAATTCAAGCCAACCATATTTAGAGAAATACATTGCAAGCTATATATGACACAAAAGATGCACAATCAGACATTGCATTCAAAGAAGAAAGAAAATAAGGTAGTGTGCGCAATTGTAGGGAAGGAAAAGTTAGTCCATGCAGTGTTAAGGAAAAAGAAGACAGTGGAACTAAGTTATAAGAAACATTCTGATTTGAAGTGCAGGAGGATTCATGGCTACGGAATTTCATATTTTGAAATTTGAACTTTGGAGGATTGAAGTTGTTACATACAAAGGATATGGTGAAAGGTTTTCCATTGATTGAAAAACAAAAAAGAATATGTGAAGGTTGTATCTTCGAAAGGTAGCATAAAGAGTCATTTCCAGTTGGAAAGTCATACAGAGCAAAATTTCCACAGGAAATTATACATTTAAATATTTGTGGACCAATGAAAACACCATCTATAGGACGCAATACATATTTTCTTACATTCATTGATGATTTATTAAGAAAAACATGGATTTATTTCTTAAAACATAACTATGACGCAATGGGTTTTTTTCGGCGGTTCAAATCACTTGTAGAGAAGCAAAGTGGCTATTGCATCAAGGTTATAAGAACTGATAGATGTGGTGAATATGGAATTTACAAGCAATTTACCGCACGGTATAAACCACAACAGAATGGTGTTGCAAAGAGGAAGAATCGAACTATCACGTAAATGGCGTGCAATATGTTGGCATCCAAATATTTTTCAAATGAGTATTGGGAAGAGGAAGTAGCAACTATAGTATAAATCATGAACATATGTCTAAAAAAGAGTGTGAAAAACAAAGTTCCTCAAGAAATATGGACATGAATGAAGCATAATGTGGTGCACTTGAAAGTTTTTGGTTGTGTCACATATGCACATGTTCCATATGAGATGAGAAAGAATATAGACAACAAAGGAAAAGAATGTATATTTTTTGGGTATTCTAAAGACTCAAAATAATACAAGTTGTATGATCCTATTGGAAGAAAATTCATAATCAGTCACGATGTTTAATTTTTGTAGAATGAAGCATGGGATGGAAGCATAGAGAGGATAGTCAGAATTACTGATGCTATTGGGCATGATGACACAGAGGATTAAGTGGTTCAAACAAAAGGTATAAGTTATTGTGTAATTCCTACTACTTCTGGAATTGCGACACAAATCCCAACACAAAATTCTCCAGTGAGATCTGTAGATGCGCAATCCACAACTAGAGCGCAACAAACTTCAGTAACAAGTTTGAGTAGTTCTACATCTCTAGATACAACATTAGCAAGTGTGTTACCAATAAATACAAGAATTTTGTGTGACATCTATAATGTTGACACAGCAAATTCATTTCCATTCTTTTCTTTGTTTTCAGAAATAGATGATCCATTAACTTTTGAAGAAGCTATAAAGGAAGATGTATGAGATCAAGCCATGGATGAAGAAATTAGATGCATAGAGAATAATCAAATATGGAAATTGGTAGTTGTACCTGAAGAAAATGATGAAATAAGTGTTAAGTGGATTTATAAAACCAAGCAAGATGAAGAAGGAAATGTGCAGAAGCACAAGGCAAGATTAGTTTCAAAAGGATTTACATAGCAACCTGGAATTGATTTCAATGAAATTTTTTATCCAATTGCGTGCATGGACACAGTCAGAACTGCGTTGGCCATTGCTGCATAGAATAAGTGTATTTTTATCAAAAGGATGTAAAGTCAACATTTTTGAATGGACAATTAGACGAAGAAGTATATGTGGAACAACCACAAGGCTATGATATTCCAAGACAAGAAAACAAGGTGTACATATTGAAGAAGGAAATGAATGGATTAAAGAAAGGTCATAGAGCTTGGTATAGTCGTATATATTCCTATATTACTTATAACAGATTTCAAAAAATTGAATGTGAGCCAACACTATACTTGAAAGAAAATTAGCAAGGTAATATTTAATTGCTTTCTTATATGTAGATGATTTGATTTTTACATGTGATTTTGGCATAGAAGAATTTAATTCAGTCATGAAGGATGAGTTTGAAATGAAATATTTGGGGCTTATGAGATATTTTCTGGGTATTGAAGTTCACCAGTCTAATGATGGTATATTTATTTCACAATCTAAGTATGCACGTGAAATTTTAAAAATATTTAACATGATAAATTCCAAAGCAGCACCAACACTTGTCATAACAAGATTGAAGTTAAGCAAGGAAGATGAAGGGTCAAAATTGGATCCCACACTATTTAAAAGGTTGGTAGGAATCCTTATGTCTCTAACAACAACAAGGCCTGATATTATGTATGAAGTGAGCCTGATTTCAAGGTTCATGGAAAGTCCAAAATAATCACATTAGAAGGCAAGGAAAATAATTCTAAGATATGTGAATGGAATAAAATATTTTGACATTATGTATTCTACTTTAGAATATTTCAAACTTATTGGATAAACTGACAATGATTGTGGAGGAAGCATAAATGGCAGGAAAAGTACCTCTAGATACACATTTCATTTTGGAACAATTATAGATTCATGGGAATCAATGAAGCAACCCACTGTAACTCTTTCTTCAGTAGAAGTTGAGTACGTCATAGCTACAAGCGCAACCTGTCAAGCAGTTCGGATGAGAAGAATGTTAAAATATTTTCTACAGGAACAATAGGAACCAACTATAGTATTTTGTGACAACAAATTCGCTATCATGTTGTCAAAGAATCACGTGTTTCACAAGAAAACCAAGCACATTGATACAAGGTATTATTTTATGAGAGAGTTAGTGAATAACAAAGAAATTTGTTTAGAATTTTGTAGGTCTAAAGAAAAAGTCACACATATATTTACAAAATCTTTGGCAAGAGATGCATTTCAAAAATTGTGCATTTGTCTACGAGTCGACATAGTCATAGATATTTGGCAGTTCATGTTAATATGAGTTTTTGATGTAAATTTTGTATCTTGTTAACTAACCTACTTATAATTAAAGGGGGGTGTTGGAAATATTAATTAGAAGTCATGATATCCACGCTTACATAGACTTTCTCTATCACACAAAGAAGAGACATTAGTGTGTCATACATGGAAAGGAGAAGTGTTATCGGGAGCTTACTTAATGAGCCGATATTAATCTTTCTTGAGGTTTGTTACGCATATAAGAGTCAGTCAAAATTTATTGTTGTCTTAATTGTTTTTGTTGGCTTTACTTCTACATGAAGTGTTTGTCTTTATCTAGATATGTCCAATTCTGTTGGCAGACGATATGCATAAAAATAGAGTGTTAGTTGATAGAGAGAAGAAACAGTAGTTGTGTGAGGGGTTGAAGAAGTCTAAGAGAACAAGCTAAGTGTTTTGTAAGTCTGCAGAAGTTGTCGGATCTGAAGCTCGACATAGTTTTTTCTATAATCATGTGCAGTATTCAAGTTTAGTAATATATCAAGTATATATGTGTTGAGATATTTATGTCTATTTTTGAGTTATGTTGTTGAGAAACCATAGAGGATAGAAAGTTTGTTGAGAAGGTACTTAGGAGTCTTCCTCCTAAATTTGATACTCTTATTGTGAATTTGGAGGAGAGCAAAGAGTTGATTCAGTTTAGTCTAGATGATATGCAAGCATCCCTCATTAATCATGAATGCATATTGAATAGGTCAAATATGTCATTATAAAATGCATTTTTTTCTCAGCCGTTTATAATTTGTGGACGAGGAAGGGGGAGAGCTAACTCTAGAGGTAGAGGAAGGATTTATGCTAGAGGTGGACGCAATAGTAGTCCTACCAACACTATGGAAGAGGAAAAAATCAAAATAAAAATCATCCAAGTAATCAGAGATTTGATAAATCAAATATTCAGTGAAATTACTGTAAAAAGTATGGACATTATGCATATGAATGCAGAAAGAGAAAATATAATAAGAAAAAACAAGGTCAACATCATTCAAACAACGGAAATACTCCCTCCAATCCTATGTTTATGGTGTGCATTGAGACAATTCCTATAGTATCACCAGTTGAATGCAATGTTGCTCAAGAAAGTCCTTGTGACATATAGTATCTAGATTCAGTTTGCTGTAATCAGATGACATGAAACTTAGAATTGTTTTCTTGTTTGGATAAGTCAGTCCAAACTAAAGTTACACTTGGAACAGATATCCAAGGCACTGTCTTAGGTAAAGGCAATATTAATATCTTAACTAAACAAGGAGAGAAAAGTTATGCCTGGTGTATATTATGTTTCTGGCCTAAAACATAATTTGATGAGCACATGAAAATTGTTACACAAAGGATAAATAATCTACATGGGAGATAATTACTATGTGATTTTGGATAGATGTCCAAACAATCAACTTATTGCAAGAATTCAGATGAAAAGCAAAAAAATGTTCTCATTGACATTGAAGCCAACCATAAAGAGAAATATGTCACAAGTTTCTATGACACAAAAGATACCCATTCATACACCGCATTTAAAGAAGAAAGAAAATAAGGTAGTGGGCACAACTATAAGGATGGAAATTTTAGTTCGCACAATGTTAAGGAAAAAGAAGATAGTGGCACAGTGTTACAAGAAGCATTACAATCTTAAGTGAAGGATGATTCCTCGCTATGACATTTCATATTTGGACATTAGAACTTTGGAGGAATGAAGTTGTTACATACAAAGGATATGGTGAAATGTGTTCCATTGATTCAATAACCATAAAGAATATGCGAAGGATGTATCTTTAGAAAGAAACATAGAGAGTCATTTCCAGTTGGCAAGTCATACAGAGAAACCATTCCACTAGAAATTGTACATTCATATATTTGTGGACCAGTGAAAACACCATCTATAGGAGGCCGTACATATTTATTACATCCATTGATGATTTATCAAGAAAAACATGGATTTATTTCTTAAAACATAACGATGACACATTGGGTTGTTTTTAGCAGTTCAAAACACTTGTGGATAAGAAAAGTGGTTATTACATCAAGTTTATAAGAACTAACAAAGGTGGTGAATATGTTTCAAGATATTTCCAGAACTGTTTTAAATTTCATGGCATTTACAAGAAATTTACCACATGGTATAGACCACAGTAGAATGGTGTCACAAAGAGGAAGACTCAAACTATCATTGAAATGGCACACAATATGTTGGCAGCCAAACATTTTTCAAATGAGTTTTGGGTTGAGGCAGTAGCAACTGCAATATACATCATGAACAAATGTCCAACAAAGAGTGTGAAAAACAAATTTCCTCAAGAAGCCTAGACTTGAATGAGCATAATGTGGTGCACTTAAAAGTTTTTGGTTGTGTCACATATGCACATGTTCTAAATGAGATGAGAAAAAAAATTTGGTTGGGTATTTTGAAGACTCAAAATCATACAAGTTGTATGATCCTATTGGAAGAAAAGTCATAATCAGTTGCGATCTTCAATTTGTGAAGAAGATGCATCAGATGGAAGCATAAAGAGGACAATCAAAATTATTGATGTTATTGGGCATGCTGAAACAAATGATGAAGTGTTTCTAACACCAGGTATAAGTCATTGTCCAGTTCCTACTACTCTTTGAACTACGACACAAATCCCAACACAAACTACTCCAATGAGATTTGCGGGTGCGTAGTCCACACCTAAAGCACAAAAAACTCCAGCAAACAGTCTGAGTAGTTCTACATCTCCATATCCAACATTAGAAATTATGTTACCAAGAAATGCAACAAGTCTATGCAACATCTATAATGTTGACACAAAAAAATAATTTTCAGTCTTTACTCTGTTTTCACAAATAGATGATCCATTAACTTTTGAAGAAGTTGTAAAGTATGATGTATGGGCTCAAGCCATGGATAAAGAAATTATATGCATAGAGAATAATCAGAAATGGAAATTGGTAGATGTAATTGAAGAAAAGGATGTGATAAGTGTCAAGTGGATTTATAAAACCAAGCAAGATGCAGAAGCACAAGGCAGTATTAGTTCCAAGAGGTTTTAAATAGAAACATGGAATTGATTTCAATGAAACATTTGCGCCAATTGCACACATGGTCACAGTCAGAATTGTGTTGTCCATTGCTACATAAAACAAGTCTCTTGTTTATCAAATGGATGCAAAGTCAGCATTTTAGAAACGAAAATTATAAAAAGAAGTATATGTGGAACAACCACAAGGCTATGAGATTCTAGGACAAGAAAATAAGGTGTACATATTGAAGAAGGAACTATATGGATTAAAGCAAGCTCCCAACGCTTGGTAAAATCATATAGATTCCTACCTTACTCAAAATGGATTTCAGAAAAGTGAATGTGAGCCAACACTATACATAAAATAAAATCAACAAGGTAATATGTTAATTGTTTTCTTATATGTAGATGATTTGATTTTTACAGGTGATTTTGACATAGAAGAATTTAAGTCAGTCATGAACGATGAGTTTGAAATGATTGGTTTGGGGATTATGAGATATTTTCTTGGTATTGAATTTCACCACTCTAAAGCTGGTATATTTCTTTCACAATCTAAGTATGTGCATGAAATTTTCAAAAGATTCAACATGATAAATTCCAAAGTAGCCCCAACACCTGTCATAACAAGATTGAAGTTAAGAAATGAAGATGAAGGGTCCAAAGTGGATCCCACATTGTTTAAAAGGTTGGTATGAAGCCTTATGTATCTGACAACAAAAAATCCTGGTATTATGTATGGAGTGAGCTTGATTTCAAGGTTCATGGAAAATCCAAAAGAATCACATTGGAATGCAGGGAAAAGAATTATGAGATATGTGAATGGAAAAACATATTTTGGCATTATGTATTCTACTTCAAAATATTTCAAACTTATTGGATACACTAATAGTGATTTTGGAGGCCACATAGATGAAAGGAAAAGTACCTCTGGGTACCCATTTCATTTTGGAACAAGTATAGTGTCATGGGCATCAAGGAAAAAGCCCATTGTAACTCTTTCTTCAACAAAAGCTGAGTATGTCATAGCTACAAGTGTAGATTGTCAAGCGATTTGGATGAGAAGAGTGTTAAAATATTTGTTGTAGGAACAGCAGGAACCAACTACAATATTTTGTGAAAACACCTCCGTTATCATGTTGTCAAAGAATAATGTGTTTCACAAGAAAAACAAGAACATGGATACAAGGTATCATTTTATCAGAGAATTAGTGAATAACAAAGTAATTTGTTTAGAAATTTTCAGGTCTGAAAACAAGTCACGGATATATTTACAAAAGATTTGGAAAGAGATGCTTTTCAGAAACTGTGTAGTTGTCTAGGAGTCAACGCAGTCGTAGATATTTGATAGTTCCTATCGATATGAGTTTAAGTTTTTGATTTAAATTTTGTATCTTATAAACTCGCCTACTTATAATTAATGCGAGGTGTTGGAAATATTAATTACAAGTCATGAGATCCACACTTACGTAGGCTTTGTTTGTCACAGAAAGCATAGACGTTAGTGTGTCAGACATGGCAAGGAGAAGTGTTATCATGAGCTTATTTAATGAGTCGATATTTATCTTTCTTGAGATCTGTTATGCAGATAAGAGTTAGTCAAAATTTATAATGGTCTTAATTGTTTGTGTCGGTTTTACTTCTACATGAAGTCTTTGTCTTTATCTAGATATGTCCAAGTATGTAGGAAGTCGATACATAGAAAAATAGTGTGTTAATTAATAGAGATAAACAACAGTAGCTGTGTGAGGAGTCAAAGAAGTCTAAGAGCACAAGTTATGTGTTTTGTAAGTTTGCAGAAGTTGTCAGAGCCAAAGCTCGATATAGTTTTGTCTATAACTGTGCGCAATATTCATGTTTAGTAATACTAGGTAGAAAGTAGAGACATTAGTCTGTGAGACACGGAAAGGAGAAGTGTAATCAAGAGCTTATTTAATGAGTTGATCTTTATTTTTCTTGAGCTCATTTATGTAGATAAGAGTCAGTCGAAATTTATTGTCGTCTTAATTGTTTGTGTCGATTTTACTTCTACAACAAGTCTTTATGTTTATCTATATATGTACGAGTCTGTACGAAGTCGATATGAAGAAAAATAGATTGTTAGTTGATAGAGAGAAGCAACAAAAAATCTGTGAGGAGTAGAATAAGTATGAGAGCACAAGATCTGTGTTTTGTAAGTTTGCAGAAGTTGTTGGAGTCGAAGGTCGACATAGTTTTGTTTGTAATTACATGCAATATTCAATTTTAGTAATATATCAATTATTTGTGTGTTGAAATATTTATGTGTATTTATGAGTTATGTTGTGTTCATATACTCTAAAATATATTCTCTTTGTTTATGCTCAATCTTAAGTTCAAAATTTATGTGCTGAGAGTCGTACAATGACAATAAATTGTTTTATTAAGTGTTATCATCAAAATGCATAGTATATCGTGCAGTATGAGAACTGCACAGTAATTCCTGAGAGTTCAGCGAGGAAAAATTTAATTAAGCAATCTTTTGTAACTACGCATCACAGAGTTTTTCAGCACACTATAGATTTGAGACTTTCACCATTGGGCTATTGACTTCCTTTCACTATTCACTATATCAGCTTCATTGTACAAATCACTATACAAAATTCATTGTACCATTCATTATACCAGCTTTATTGTACCATACCAATGTACTAGGTTTAAGAGGAGTACATACATAGGATTAAATCAACTTACTAGCTTCAATGTACAACACGAATGGAATGTTTGGTGACTCAATTACAACTAGAAATGCAAGGTGAAGAACAATAGCCACAGGAAAATGTAAACACACCAAAATCAAAGCATCACAAGTAAATTTCTCGTGGGAACCCTTACCTTTTACCTTATTTGATGACCACAGTACTTTCATATGACTTCAATTAAATCTTCATTTTAGCTTCACTATTACTTCATCTCTAACAAGAGATGGCGTAACTTGATTCTTATTGCGTAAGATCTCCTACTCTATTGTCTTATGTTATGTGTTGCAAGCATGGTCATGTGAATCATGCAAATAAGGAAGAGCATGGGTTTGAGTATCCAGGCCATTGCTCTCCTTGCGAAGGTACCTTCTAAACACTGCAAGCAAGAAAAACTCCATTAGTTTTTAGGGGATTTATGTGGGGTCATTAACAGGGTTGAAAGCATTCATTTTCTAATTGTGATATTTTGTAATGTTGTTGTTTCATTGAAAACTACAAAGTAAGCATACAGGCTATAAGTGTAACTGTCCACTGGGCACCTCTTACTTGCAAATTCATAGAGTATTCCACATTGTTGGTGAAGATGAGGAGAGAAACACCTGCAACAAACATAAAAAATAGCTCATAATATTTTTAAATGCAAAATCTTTTGCTTTGAGTTCCCCCATTGAAGAACTGATTGTTGATCCTATCCTATTCCAAATGAAAATCAAGTAGAAGAAAATTTTGACCATGTTGATTCAAAACCAGCAAAAGAGAAAGTTATTTGTTATGATACAGATAGTGGTGAGCAAGGAGCATTCTGGGTCGAATACAAGGTGGTGAGTCAATAGTTCAGTATTGAATTTCTAAGTTTTTGAGTCTTTGTATCTCGCTATGGGATATGAACTCTCCTTTCTCTTAAAGTGCACATCCAAATCCCTTATTTATTTGTGGGGTGCATTATGTTTTCTATCATTGTCTTTCCACACTGATTCTTGAAGGGTGTAACATCCCTCTCTTGCATGCACTGAGTGAACTTATTATTTGAGGACACTTGCTGACATGTGATCCATATTATTATAGTATTGGTTGTTCGATTATGATTATGAGACACTATGGAGTGATGATATGTTATTTTTTTGTATTCACATAGACAGGTGCTATTGAATGGGTTCTCCTAAGTGTACAGGACTTTGGACATTGAGGATGCAGAGGCATCAATGAAACCCCTTGGACTCTGGATCGAGTCAGGGAGTGGACTGTTGGGTTGAATATTATTGATGTGGCATATGTACATATGATTAGATGTTATGATGATTGATTATTATTGCTAACATGATTCGTTGATGGATGACAATTGATGATAACTTGTCGACCAAACTCACATTTGGACTAGAGGGGTCACGTAGGACAACGAGAGACTTGAGGGAGAGGTGTGGACAACAACCCTGCCACAGCCTACTAGCGCTATCTTTGTGGCTCGAACTGTAGGTTAACAATTACCTAGTTCAAGAAGACCCACAATGCCATGAGGGAAAACTGCGAAAGTAACTCACGATGATTCTAAGGGGCGCGCAATAAGACAAGGGCCTTATTCCTTAGAGGCCCTTAGTATCCCACAAGATCACTTGGTGGAGTATTGGCTCCAAGTTTTTTTTTTACGTCTACCAAATTCAGTCAAGAGGCGAGTGGCACCCTTGGAACATGTAGCGATTTCTGAAGGGCACATCGCGCAAGGAAAACAGAACTAGGTGAGTGGCACCCTTGGAGCACATAGTGCGTCTTGAAGGGAACATTGTGATTTAAACGGGTAAGTGAATAAACCTAATTGGCCTTAAAATGAATAATGTGATAAGTAAGATTTAAAAACAATTTCCCTAATAAAAATGTTGCCCAACCTAGTGACATTAAAATCCAGGTCTAAGTAACACATGTGGTTAAAAAATATAATCATAATTAAACATGTAACAAGGAGGGGGTAAGAAATTCAATTTATTTATTAAAGTCAAAATTATAAGGAAGGATTAAAATTTTAAAAAAAGGGAAATGATTGTTTTATCTAAATATGCTAATTCAATTTTTAGTTAAAAATAAAAAGGGGTAAATGGTTGTTTTTCTACACTTGCTAAATTGATTTTTAGTTAACAAGGGAAAAGAGGGAAACTTAAGAGAAATAGGAAACTAAAGGAAAAAGGGGAAACATAAAGAAAAATATGAATGTCTAACTTAGTAAGGAATCTTACCTTGGGAACTTGCTATTTTTGAACTCAACTAGGAATTTAGTAAGGCGTAAGTCATTTAAGAAGTGTAAGGGAATTTTTGGACACCTAGGAGCATTTTTAGGAATTCTTTTAGGTGGGTGAGGGAAATAGGAATTAATAATTAATTAATAAAATTCAATTTCTGGTGCAACTAGGGGATGGGTGACATGTACGGGGGAGGTTTTTCCTAATTAATTAAATGAAAAGGGAATTTAGTGAGAATTTGAGAAACTAATCACTTGAAAAACTCTATAAAATAGAAGGAGGAGGAGTATGGATCTCATCTTTATGCATAACGTTGCACTGTTGAATTTTTACTTGACTGAACTTTCTCTTGTGGGAGTTGGGATACCCAACTCGAGTAACGAATGGTAGCTTGACCTTATAAGGCGATCTAGGTGCTAGCAGTTCTATGGTATTGTGTGCATGGCCCCTTTGTAGCTCAGGGGGTACAGGGGGAAGAAGAGTATCCCTAACATTGGTTGGGAGGTACTGGTGAGGTCACATCGATCAGCAAGCGAGAGTTGGATGAAGCGCGTGTGAGACAACGGCTCATCTTTTTCGCATTTGGCTATGGTATGCATGCATATATTTTTTAATGGTATTTTAATATTGTTCTTGCGCTTTCGGTACTGTACTTCTATTGTATAAATATTATGTTTTATTCAGTGTTTTTTATTCAAAGAAATTAAGGTCATCCCAACCTTATGCTCATTGTATTTTGAATTGAACCCAAACTCTGATTGCAATGACTTCTCTGTGTTTGTTTTATTGATTATTACGAAGAAATTTGTGTTTTTCCCTTATCCCCTTAGCTACTAGTTCATGCCTGAGTAGTTGGCTAGGAGACGAATCGACGGTCGTCACTTTAGTGTTTAAATACCTATAGATTCTAATGTCCTTCTTTCTTGTGCATGGATAATAGGTGAAGGATAAATTTTTGTCCCAACCATATATCCCTTACTTATATCCGTGTTTTTCTCTTGTGATTAATCCTTGACCCTTGTGCCTTATTGTGAATGAGTATCTCTATGCTTTGATTGATTCGTCTATGATTGATTGACATCTTATCTCTACCTTTCCTTTATGCCAATCCCTGCGTCCTTCCTAGAATTTTATCTCTTCGTTGACTGATTAAATGTTGAATGTTTAATCTTGAGCTTTCTTGGTGAATGATTACCACTATGATTTTAGATAGTGATTCCTTTTTAAATGTTAACCAGTGTATTTTAGTTGTTGGTCTGTATTTTTCACATTAGTTTAAAAGGTTGGTTAAGCATCTACTTGTTGATATCCTTAGTCTATCTGCATTGATAATAATATGTCTGTGTTTTTTTGTTTTGATCATTCCCATTAGAGAATGATAATGATATGTCTACGTTGGTAATAATATGTCTGTGTTTTTAGTTTTGATAATATCCAACAGAGATATGATGGTCTCGTTCCTCTTACAACAAATCTACATATGTCTGACATTGATTGTATGCTCTGTGTTTATGCTCTAAACACAACGATTTTACTGGGCCTCAATCCAATTCCTTAGCATTTTAAATTCACTTTTAAGATGTATTTTACAGACGAGTTGCATGGATTTATTACAAAACTTTCATGTTGTGATTTCATGGCCCAATACAAAGCTTTTACACAACACTCACCACACGAATTTTCTTGGCGATTCACAACAAATTTACACAATGTTTTCTGAATGATTTACATAGCAAGTCATGATGATTTTCCCCCTTACCTTCCTAGCAATATAATAGGTTGATAGACAACATTATCATAGTTAAAAATACAACGAATTTATGGTTATAGTTGCTCCAGTTTAATTAGCGAATTCAATATATATTTGCTCCAGTTAAAGGACATCGAATTTACGGTAGTTGCTCCAGTTTAATATGCGAATTTATATATATCTATGAATGTCAGCATCTCAATTGTGAATGAAAGCATTTCTTTAGGTGAAGGACAATGTTTGTATACATACAAGTGTTTTTTTTTACAAAACTTTTTACACAACAGTTTTACCTAGCGTTTGCATACAGACAGCGTTTTTACACAACGTTTTTACACAGGATGTGTAAAGCTTAATTCCCTTATATCATAACACCATTTATCCATGGGAAAAGATTAGTATTGAGATGAAGTTATGAAATTATATGGATTTATACAAGATTTCTTTAAGTAATATGGATTTAGCTTGGATGGTTGTGTGGAATGATTGTTATCCTCTTCACAGGGGTTCAATTCTCGTAACATGCTAAGCTCCTAGTAAGTATATTGTAATGGCTTCGAGCCTTTATGTTTTAGAAAGTTTCTTTGATTCAAGAAAATGTGCCCTTATTCTTCATGGGATCAGCTATAACTCGTTCAAGAAAATGTGCCCTTCTGCTTCATAGGATCAACTATAAATGAGCGAGTTGTTGAATACTCATGGGATAGATTTGGATAAGATCACCATTCAAGAGTTCTTTGGAAATCAAGATGTTGTTAGTTTCGGTTGGATGATAAGCATCCCAAAACATAGTCTTCCATATTCTCTCACAATAATCCATGAAAGGAAGGCATGATATTATACTGTGTTAACGTCCTCCCACTCAACAACATGAGACTTCTGAATTAGTGAAACCTGCCTACCCTTTATGAAAGTCAACTTAGTGAAACTTGTCCATCATCACCAATGAATATCTCTTGGCATTACACTAATCAGGATTTACACAACCTAAATATATTATGGGGTTCAAGGATTGAGGTTAGCTTATGATATTTAACTGACCGTATTTAAGTGGATTGACAACATTGTCGTAGAGAACGTGGAAGGTATTGGCATGGACAATGATCAATCCAGGAACATCTCGATTTAATTGGTTGATCATTTTTTGTTGCCTGTGCATTGAAACGTCTAACCAAGTTTTTGACATAGTCTAAACATCCATTGCCACCAGACAGTAGAAATTTAATTGATCGCAGTTATGGAGTGCATCCATTAGGTCCGATACCCGTCACCACAATCTTTCTTGCACCCATTTTGTAGAGAGTCTATTGCCCAAAATGGCCAAAGATTAATTAAGTACTGACATAAACAACCCTTGAAGTATTTTCATAAGATTGAAGTTGTTAGATAAGTATAGATTATTGCAATGAATATTATCGTTAGGTGAAACGTTATGTTATGAATTAATTGATATATAGAAAAGAACATTTCAGAGTTGAAGTAATTTATTTACTCAACAAACCAAGGTAACTTATCGACATCGTAAAAGAAAACAATGACAAGGTAATAAAAATAGATCACATAGAAAATTTTGAAACGGTAACAAAAAGGTAAAATAATTTATAAAAATTATTGAGTTGGAGTCTAAGGAAAGTAATATAGCCTCTACTTCTAATGAAAAAATTTTGAGGTATTGAAATGTTCAATATTAGACTTTTAGTGCTTACTTATAGATCTAGAGTTCTAGAGAGGTAATATATCAACTACTTCTAAAATAGCATTGTTGAGAGGGTTCTAGCTACGTGTGACGTCGATAATGTTACTTGGGATTGATTGATGTCCCGTCGTGGGATCGTTGAGAAGTTGATTTTTGCATGTGGGTCCCTCACGCCTTGGTTTCATTGTGGCAACATGGCACCTTGATTGGGTCCTTATGCACATAGAGCAATAAACACATATGGAACCTAACTTAGGATCATGCACCTCCCTTGTGGACTATGTTGTTTTTTTGTTTTTTTAGGTTGTACCTATTTGTAATGTTTAACAACAGTCTCTCATTCACCGGGAGGGTTCTAGCTACTTCTCATGGAAGTTGTTGTGTTCGACTAATTGATGTTTCTTATGTGTCCTGGAGGTCCCAACCCTACAGGGTAGGATGGGCGAGTAGTCATTTTAATTGTCTACATGAGTTTCATATGTTACATCCAGTGGTGTAACACGCTAGTATGTTGGGTCGTTATGATGCCTGTTGCCTGGAATGTGTAAGTTGTGTTTGTCATCGAGCTGTGTTGATTAATTACTGTCGTTGTTGCCTTCCTGCTTAAAAACAGAAAAAATAAATTTTTACTTGTTACGCACCGCATGTAGTCATAATGACGAGGGTCGTTACATATGGTATCAAAGCGGGTTCAACCATGCGACTGTGGATCACCATGCTTTCCATTGCAGTAAACCCTTGAGTAATAACCTAGTTCTAATTAAAACTTTAACCTTCCCATGCGATAAGCATGGTTATATGACACCATAGAGATTCACGACGTGGTGCTAGGGGAGGAGGCGCGACGCCTCCAATAGTATCTGCGACCAGGGGGTCTAAACACGAAGGGGACGAATAGGTTTTCGGGCAGGAACATATCGTTGTGGGTGATGTGGTTGGGTTGATGAGGTCCTTTCAGTAAATGTCTGAGGCATTGATCAACCTCTTAGATAGATATGAGGCCAGGGCACCGACACCCCATCAAGGTCCACCACACGCTCTGATCGGTACTGGTAGCATTCACCGCGAACTTGAGAAGGTCAAATTTCCTGAGTTATTTGGTGCCTCAGATGACGCAGTCACTGAGGAATGGTTGGAGAATATGGTGATGTGATTTTCACTTCGTGACTATACCTCGAACATGAAGGTCCTCATGGAAGTATTTCAACTGAAGGGGAGCACCCTTTTATGGTGGAATACGCTCATGTCGCATTTAAGCATGGTCATCGAAGATGTGTCATGGGAAATTTTCGAGGAATGATTACGAGAGAGGTATATGTCTGAGGAATTCATTGAGCATCATCTCAACGAGTTCAATGCCTTATGACAAGGCGATCGTACGGTGCCCGAGTATGAGGCCCATTTTATGGAGTTTCTTCGGTATGCTCCACACCGAAATACTTGTACATCACAACCTTAGGGTCTTATGACGTTGTGATCGATATGGACTGGTCGGAATTGCCTGATGCGATACTCGATTGTAATAAGAAGCGGTTGAGCTTGGTCATTGATGAGGGACAAAGATGCGTGATTGTAGATAAGAACCAGGGAGTCTCCTTGAGGTTCATCTCTTCCTTGTAGCTACGGAATAGCATGCACAAGGGATGTAATATTTGTGCGATACTTGCCTTAAATGATAAGGGAATAGCAGAAGGTCTAGAACACCTTTCAGTGGTGAGAGAGTTTGTGGACGTACTCCCTGAGGAGTTACCTAGGATGCCTTCAGAGAGGGAATTGGAATTTACCATAGCCCTAAAATCGGGTACTGCACCGAGAGAAAGAATGCCTTATCGGATGTCAACCTTGGAGTTACAGGAGTTGAAAATGCAACTGAAGGAGTTGTTGGATCTGGGAATTATACATCCCAGTGTGTCATCGTGGGGTGCACCTGTCATTTTTCATATGGAAGAAGGATGGATTGTGGAGACTCTGCATTGACTACCATCAATTGAGCAAGGAAACAATCAAGAATCAATATCCGTTACCAAGGATTGATGACCTGTTTGATAAGATGAAAGGAACAACATTGTTTTTAAAGATCGACTTGAGATCAGGGTATCACTAGTTGTAGATCAAGGAGGAGGACATCCCTAAGACCACCTTTTAGACGAGGTTTGGACATTACGAGTTTATTATTTTAGCATTGGACTGACAAACGCCCCAGGCATATTTATGAGTTTGGTGAAGAAGGTGTTCCTCGACTACTTGGACATGTTCGTCCAAGTATTCATTGATGATATTTTGATTTACTCTCGAACGATGGAGGAGCATGACGAGCACTTGTGCTTGGTACTACAGTGTCTGCAAGAGAACAAATTGTATTGGAATTTGTCTAAATGATCATTTTATCATTCGAATATTCACTACTTAGGGCATGTCATCTCCGACGAAGGTATCGTTGTGGATCCAACAAAGTTCGAGGCTATTACAGAATGGCCTATGTTGATGAATGTACCAGAAGTGCATAGCTTCATGGGTTTAGAGGGATATTATCGATGGTTCATCGATGGTTTTTCAAGGATAGAAAATCTGATCGCGAAATTGCAAAAGAAGAACAAGAAGTTTGTTTGGACCAAGAAATGTGGGGAGGCATTTTGGAGGCTCAAGGAGCTACTGACAATAACACCGATACTAAAGGTCCCTAACATGGATGAGAACTTCTAGGTGTGCACTGATGCATCCAAGGAAGGCTTAGGCAGATTCTTGATGCAAGATGGTCGAGTGATCGCTTACATCTCGAGGAAGTTGAGAAGGCATGAGGAGAACTATGCGACGCACGATTTGGAGTTATTAGCCATTGTTTATGCCTTGAGAGTTTGGAGACACTAACTTATTGGATTAAAATTTGAACTAAAAATGGACCACTATGGACTACAAAACATCTTTACGCAAAGTGACTTGAACGCACAACAACGACGTTGGTCAAAATTGCTTAGCGTGTATGATTTTGACATTAATTATATAAAGGGAACAATGAACATAGTGGTTGATGCATTTAGTCAGAGACCGTGCATATTTTTAGTGATGCCTCTTCAAATGAATCTATGTGAAAATATTCTAACTGTACAGCATGAGGATGACTGGTACAAAGAGATCAAGGATTTTATCGAACAAAACACAATGATGGTACCAAGATTTGAAGGATTTATGTTTGACGATGATGGATTATTGATATTTAAAAATTTAATTTACGATCCTTCGAACAACGAGTTGAGGAGCTGGATCCTAAACAAGGCTCACAGAGTAGTGTACATGGCTCACCCGGGAGTCACGAAGATGAGGGCAGACCTTAAACCCTTATTCTTCTAGAAATGAATGAAGGAAGACATAGTCAACTACATGGCCAGATGTCTAGAATGTCAGCAGGTGAAGGCTGAACATAGACATCCAATAGGATTAACACAGCCACACGCTATTCTAGAATTGAAATGGGAGGTCATTTTGATGGATTTCATTGTTGGATTCCACTGACAGCAAGGAAACACGACTTGATTTTTGTGGTAGTCGACACTCTGATGAAGAGTTCTCATTTTATTCATTTATGTATGATGTATTAGGCACCTAACATTGCTATATTTTTCATCAATGAGATTGTGAGGCTACATGGAGTGCCTAAGAGGATTATATTCGATCGAGGATCAATGTTTAGTGGACGATTTTGGACTAGTTTCCAAGAGGCCTTGGGAACCCAACTTAAATTTATTACTATGTATCACCCAGAGACAGACGAGAAGACCGAACGAACAAACCAAATCGTGGAATACATGTTGCGCATGTACATGATCGACCAATAGAAGCATTGGGAAGAATTCTTGCCACTTGTAGAATTCGCATATAACAACAGTTACCAAAGCACCATTAAGATGGCGCCTTTCGAGTTTCTTTAGGGGCGACCGTGTCAGACGCCTTTGATTTGGGATCGTCTTGAGGATAGGTTCCTATTAGGTCCAGAAACGATCCAAGAAATGGAAGATCAAATGAAAAAAATAAGACAAAGGATCAAAGAAGTGTAGGATCATCATGAGAGTTATGTCGATGCGCACCATGTCGAATGTAGTTACTAAGTTGGTGATCGGATCTTATTGCAAGTCAAACCACATAAGAGCTTGATCAAGTTTGGAAGGGGTTCTAAAATATCTCCTAGGATTGTTGGACCTTTCGATATTATGAAGAAGAAGGGGTTCGTGGCCTATCGAGTAGCCTTGCCTGATTCTTTGAGGTGTATGCACGATGTTTTTCACGTATATTTTTGAAACATTATATTAGTGATCCTAGACATGTTATTGACATGAGTTCGTTGCAGGTATTTGACAAAGGTGCACTCATGGATGAGCCAATACGCATCCTAGACCATTGAATTCGACATCTACGACGTTGAACAGTAGATTAGGTCAAGGTCCAGTGGGACAACTATAGTCTTCCCTCGAAGACATGGTAGGATGCATATGATATGCATCAACCATTTCCCTTTTTGTTTGATAGGTAAAATTATGATATTGTGATACACTTTCTTTCAGTACTTATATACTGTGAAACTTCAGGACAAAGTTTAGACCAAGAGGGGGTGTTTGTAAGATCCCACTCTTGCACGCACTAAGCGAACTTGTTCTTTGAGGACACTTGCTGGCAAGTGATCTATATTATTATACTATTGGTCGTTCGATTATGATTATGAGACATTATGGATTTCAATGATATGTTATTTTGTTGTATTCACATAGACAGGTGTTATTGACTGGGTTCTCCTGAGTGTGCAAGACTTTGGACATTAAGGATGTAGAGGCATCGATGAAACCCCTTAGACTCTAGATCGAGTCAGGGAGTGGAATGCTAGGTTGAATATTGTTGATGTGACATATGTACATATGATTAGATGTTATGATTATTGATTATTATTTCTCACATGATTCGTTGATCGATGTAGGTTGACAATAGTTTGTCAACCAGAATCACATGTGGAGTAGAGGAGTCACGCATGACAACCAGAGACTTGAGGAAGAGGTGCAGACAACAGCCCTACCCAAGCCTACTAGCACTCTCGTCATGGCTCGAACTATAGGTTAACGACTACCTAGTTCGAGAAGACCCACAATGTCGTGAGGGAAGACTACAATAGTCTCTCACGATGATTATAAGGGGCACACAATAAGGCAAGGGCCTTATTCCTTAGAGGCCCTTAGTCTCCCACAAGATCACCTGGCGGAGTATTGATTCCACTAGTTTTTTTACGTCTATCAAAGTCAGTAAAGAAGCGAGTGGCACCCTTGGAGCATGTAGTGCATCCTAAAGGGCACATCGTGCAAGGAAAACAGAAAGAGGTAAGTGGCACCCTTGGATCACGTAGTGCATCCTGAAGGGCACGTCACGATTTCAATGGGTAAGTGAATAAACCTAGTCAGGCTTAAAATGAATAATGTGATAAGTAAGATTTAAAAATAATTTCCCTAATTAAAATGTCGCCCAACCTAGTGAAATTAAAATCCAGGTCTAAGTAACCCATGTGGTCAAAAATAATAATCATAATTAAACATGTAACAAGAAGGGGGGTAAGAAATTCAATTTATTTATTAAAGTCAAAATTATAAGGGAGGATTAAAATTTTAAAAAAAGGGAAATGATTGTTTTATCTACATATGCTAATTTAATTTTTAGTTAAAATGAAAAAGGGGTAAATGGTTGTTTTTCTACACTTGCTAAATTGATTTTTAGTTAAAAAGGGAAAAGAGGGAAACTTAAGAGAAATAGGAAACTAAAGGATAAAGGGGAAACATAAATAAAAAAATGAATGTCTAACTTAGTAAGGAATGTTTCCTTGGGAACTTGCTATTTTTGAACTCAACTAGGAATTTAGTAAGGCGTAAGTCATTTAAGAAGTGTAGGGGAATTTTGGGACACGTAGGAGCGCTTTTAGGAATTCTTTTAGGTGGGTGAGAGAAATAGGAATAATTAATTAATTAATAAAATTGAATTTCTGATGCAACTAGGGGATGGGTGACACGTGTACGGGGGAGTTTTGTCCTAATTAATTAAATCAAAAGGGAATTTAATGAGAATTTAGGAAACTAATTACTTGAAAAACTCTATAAAAAGGATGGAGGAGGAGGAGTATGGATCTCATCTTTATCCGTAACATTATGTTGTTGAATTTTTACTTTACTGAACTTTCTCTTGTGGGAGTTGGGATACCCAGCTCGGGTAATGAGTGGTATCTCGACATTGCGAGGCAAGTTGGGTGCTAGCACTTCTCTAGTATTGTGTGTATGGCCCCTTTGCGGCTCGGGGGGATGAGGGGGAAGAAGAGTACCCCTAACATTGGCTGGGAGGTATCGGTGAGGTCACATCAGTTGGCAAGCGGGAGCTAGACTAAGGGCGCACGGGACAACGATTTGGCGCTTTCACATTTGGCTACGGTACGCATGCGTATATTTTTTAATGGTAGTTTAATATTGTTCATGTGCTTTCAGTACTGTATTTCTATTGTATAATATGATGTTTTATTCAACATTTTATAATAAAAAAACTTAAGTTCATCCCAGCCTTATGCTCATTGTATTTTGAATTGATTCCCTTGGTGAACCCAAACTCTGATTGTGATGACTTCTCTGTGTTTTTTTTATTGATTATTACGAAGAAATTTTTGTTTTTCCCTTATCCCCTTAGCTATTAGTCTGTGCCTAAGCAGTTGGCTAGGAGCCAAATCGACAGTCATCACTTCGATGATTAAAGACCTATAGATTCAAATGCCCTGATTTCCTCTGCATGGATAATAGGTGAAGGATAATTTTTTCACCCAACCATCTATCCCTTACTTATATCTGTGTTTTTCTCTTGTGATTAATCCCTCACCCTTGCACCTTATTGTGAATCAGTATCTCTACACTTTGACTGATTCATCTCTGATTGATTGACCTCTGATCTCTACATTTTCTTTACACCAATCACCACGTCCTTTCTAGAATTTTATCTCTGTGTTGACTGATTAAATGTTGAATGATTAACCTTATGATTTCTTGGTGAATGATTACCACTATGATTTTAGACAACGATTCCTTTTTAAATGTTAACCGATAGATTTTAATTGTTGGTCTGTATTTTGACATCAGTTTAAAAGGTTGGTTAAGCATCTACTTGTTGATATCCTTAGTCTGTCCATGTTGATAATAATATGTCTGCTTTTTTTTAGTTTTGATAATTCTCGACAGAGAATGATAATGATATGTCTACATTGGTAATAATATGTCTATGTTTTTAGTTTTGATAATATCCAGTAGAGATATGATGGTCTCGTTCCTCTTAAAATGAATCTACATATGTCTGACATTGATTTTATGCTATGTCTTTATGCTCTAAACATAGTCATTTTGTTGGGCCTCAATCCACTTCCTTAGCGTTTTAAATTCACTTTTAAGATGTATTTTACACACGATTTGCATGCCTTTATTACACATTTTCCAAGCTGGGATTTTGTGGCCCAATACACAACTTTTACCCAACACTCACCACATGAATTTTCTTGTCGATTCACAAAAAAATTACACAATGTTTTCTAAATGATTTACACAACAATTCGTGATGATTTCCCCCCTTACCTTCCCAGCACTATCATAGGTTGTTAGAAAACATTATCATAGTTTAAAGGACAACAAACTTATGGTAGTTTCTCCAGTTTAATTAGTGAATTCAATATATATTTGTTCCAGTTAAAGGAAAACGAATTTATGGTAGTTGCTCTAGTTTAATATGTGAATTTATATATATTTATGAATGTCACTGTCTCGATTGTGAATGACAAAATTTCTTTAGGTGAAGGACAATGTTTGTATATGAACATGTTTTTTTTTTATACAACATTTTTACACAACAGTTTTACCCAGCATTTTTATACAACGTCTTTACATAGGATGTGTGAACATTAATTCTCTTATATCATAACACCATTTATCCATGGGAAAAGATTAGTATTGATATGCAGTTCTGAAATTATATGGATTTTTACAAGATTGCTTTAAGTAATATGGATTTCGCTTGGATGGTTGTGTGGAATGATTGTTATCCTCTCCACAAGGGTTTAATTATTGTAACATGATAAACTCCTAGTTAGTATGTTGTAACGTCTTCAAGAATTTATGTATTATAAAGTTGATTTTATTCAAGATAATGTTCCCTTCTGCTTCATGGGATCAGCTATAACTCGTTCAAGAAAATGTGCCCTTTTTCTTCATGGGATTATCTATAAATGAGCGAGCTATCGAATACTCATGGGATAGATTCTGATAAGATGATAAGCATCTCAAAACACAGTCTCCTATCTTCGCTCACAGTAATTCATGAAAGGAAGGCATGATATTATATTGTGGTAATGTCCTCCCACTCCACAACAAGAGACTTATGTATTAGTGAAATTTGCCTACCCTTCATGACAGTCAACTTAGTGAAAATTTTCCATCATCACCAGTGAATATCTCTTGGCATTACACTGATTAGGATTTACACGACCTCAATATCTTGTGGGGTTCAGGGATTGAGATTAGCTTATGATATTTAACTGATTGTATTTAAGTGGATTGACAACATTGTCGTAGAGAATGTGGAAGGTACTAGCATGGACAATGATAAATCTAGGCAAATATCGATTTAATTGGTTGATCATTTTTTATTGTCTGTGCATTGAAACCTCTAACCAGGTTGTTGACATAGTATGAACATCCATTTCCACCAGACACTAGAAAGTTAATTGATCATAGGTATGGAGTGCATCCATTGGGTCCAATACCCATCACCACAATCTTTCTTGCACCCATTTTGTAGAGTGTCTATAGCCCAAAATGGTCAAAGATTAATTAAGTACAAACATAAACAGCCCTTGAAGTATTTGCATAGGATTAAAGTTGTTAGATAAATATAGCTTATTGCGGTGAATATTATCGTTAGGTGAAACGTTCTGTGATGAATTAATTGAGATGTAGAAAAGAACATTTCAGCGTTGAAGTAATTTAGTTACTCAACAAAACAAGGTAAAGTATCGACATCATAAATGAAAACAATGACAAGGTAATAAAAATAGATCACATAGAAAATTTTGACACGGTAACTAAAAGGTAAAATAATTTATAAAAATTATTGAGTTGGAGTCTATGAAAAGTAGTATAGCCTCTGCTTCTAACATAAAATGGTTGAGGTATTGAAATGTTCAATATTATACATTTAGTAATTACTTATGAGCTAGAATCCTAGAGAGGTAAGATAGGAACTACTTCTAAAATAGCATTGTTGAGAGGGTTATAGCTACGTGTGATGTCCATACTATTACTTGGAATTGATTGATGTCCCGTCATGGGAAGGTTGAGAAGTTTTTGTTTGCGTGTGGGTCCCTCGTGCCTTGGTCGTATTGTGGCAACATGGCACCTTGATTGGGTCATTACGCGATTTGAGCAATAAACGCATATGGAACATGACTTAGGATCATGCACCTCCCTTGTGGACGATGTTGTTGTTTTGTTTTTGAGGTTGTACTTGTTTGTAATGTTTAACAACGGTCTCTCGTTCGTTGGGAGGGTTCTGGCTACTTCTCGTGGAAGTTCTTCTATTGGACGGATTGATGTTGCTTATATGTCCTAGAGGTCCTAACCCTGTAGGGTAGGACGAGAGGGTAGTCATTTTAATTGTCTACTTGATTTTTGTATGTTACATCTAGTGGCGTAACACGCTAGTATGTTGGGTTGTTATGATGCATGCTGCCTGGAATGTGTAGGTTGTGTTCATCATCGAGTTGCATTGATTAATTGTTGTCATTGTTGCCTTCATGCTTAGAACACACAAAAAAAATTTGCACTTGTTACGCGTCAGATGTAGCCGTAACTATGGGGGTTGTTACAAAGGGGCTTGGAGACTTTCTACCTTTACAACTCTCCTTGTTATTTTATTTCTTAGTTTTCAGAGATCTATCTCTGTGAGTCATTTAATGTTTCTTATATGAATAATAATGTACACTAATTTACAGTGTAACATTATATGTTGAACTATGATATGGATGTAAAATACTAATGTAAAATACTAAGGAATAATGTAAAATACTAAGAAATAAGTAGAAAATTTTATCATAAGTGAGTAACTACATCACATAGATAAATTGCATCAAAAAACTATTAATAACAAACAATTAAACAATGCAAATGTAAAAAGTGTATATTTATACGAATGTATATCTCCTCATCTATATAAAAAAAGCCTTACATTGCTTTAAGTAAGAAACATTAGGTTTTCATGAAATACCCCCTTAGGAAACAAAAGCACAAAGATTTGTTATACGAATGTATATCTCCTCAAACCTTACATTGCTTTAAGTATGCGACATTAGGTTTTCATGAAATGCCCCCTTAGGAAAGAAAAGCACAAAGAATTGTTTTAACAATTTTAGCATTAATAGGGTCTACAACTTATTATGACAATTTTGAAATGATACTTCTTGAAGTTTGAGACGAATATAATACAGTGACTATTTATCGTTATTAAGTTAAATTTATTTTGTGAAAGCATTGTTTATGGTGCCGACCCATAACAAGTTGTTTAATTTATATCCTTCTTTTATCCATTTGAATTGTTATTATTATTTTTAATTTTAATTATAGTTATAAATTTTAATTTATAAATATGTTCACTCTATGAAGGAGAATAAACATAATAGATCTATCTCCTAGGCTTCCAAGGGTGAAAGAGAAACATTAGATAACCAAAATCTATTTCAGTAATAGAGAGGAGTGCAAATATATCCTATACCTTGGCAGGTTGAAATCCCAAGAAGACCACTTGATAACACTCAAAACCCCACTACATAAAATAATAAAAATAAAACACTACAAACTAGAGAACTTGAAAAAGGGCTTCTCTCCACTGGTTAAACTAGGAGCACGTTCCACTTCTCCTCCCCAACACTTAAGATCCCATAACGATGTGTCATATTGAATTATTAAAAACCTATAAAACTTCTCATTAAAAAGATTATAAACACAATTCTAATATTTATTTAAAATTTGAATTAAATGTAAGAAAATAGAGAAGGTGAATTTTATGAGAATAA
>JZKD02S0716505.1:903660-947867 GCA_000966675.3 Picea glauca | reverse complement strand
TGGTCATGAGGGAGCCACGTGATGAGGGGAAGGTCCATATGGAGGGGGGGAGGCGATGGTGGGGTCTAGCGAGGAGAGAGGTTGCGGAGAGAGGAAGGGTTGAAGGGAAGAGGGGAAAAGGGGAGAAGGGGTAAACGAGATTTCTAAAGAGTGTTAGATCCAAGTTATAATAGGGAAATCATCTAAGACAGGGGAAGTTAAGGGATCCACTCATGGGTTTCTATTTGATTTATGAAAATTTGGTTTTGTTCCAAACTCTTTGTTGATTTAGCTAAGCGATTAGCTTCCTGGTTCTGGGAGCGAAGGATGTGGAAGAAGTGGACCGTGGTGAATTTTCTCTTCAAGGTTTTAGTTCGAGAATGTAGGCCACTGGGATTTTGTATGGAATAAGTTTTTTCACCAAGGAGATCCTTTATTATTAGTTCAGAGTCTCCAAGAATGATAAGGTTATGGATGTTTCTCGAGTGCGCAATTTGGAGCCCATGTAAACTGCAAGACTTTTTTCTTTATTATTAGTGGTCTTCCCTAGCCCTCATGAGTAGTCCACTATCTTTTGTCCATCAGAATCAAAGATTATTCCCCCCACACCTCCATCAGAATCAAAGATTATTCCCCCCACACCTACCGCCCCCAATGACACAAATTGTTTTACTAAGTGTGAGTTTTCACTGTTAAAATTTGACATTTGCTTCCCCCCACACCTACCGCCCCCAATGACACAAATTGTTTTACTAAGTGTGAGTTTTCACTGTTAAAATTTGAACATTTGCAAATCTCAGTGATTTTCCTCAATTGTTCAAAAAAATATTGACATTCAAATTTTTATATAACATGTTAAAATATAATATTTTGTAAAAACCAAGTATAAAATAATTTGAAATTTAATATTTATTAAACGAAAATTATTTACAAGATTTTATAAATATAAAAATAACACAATACAAATGAAATATTAACAACCAAGTTTAAGGATAGATTTTCTAAAAAACACATCACTAGCTAAGAAAATAACTTTGTTCTTCTTTATTTTCTACCATCCCATAAATAAGTGTGAAATATCTAATACCATACATACATATAAACATATATTTATTCTAACTCAAGATTTTTAAAATACTCAAAAGTTCATATCACATTTTTTTTTATCTTCGTGAATAATTGATTAAAAATTAAAACACTCATACTATATATTAGATTATCCTATATCTACTATATTTAGATATATATCAATTAGTGGCAAATGCAAACATATGATCATATGCTATACAATTATACTAAATATTAAGAAATCATATGTTCATACGATATACAATTATACAGTAATATTATCAACTCATATGTTCATACTATATATTAGATTATCATATTTCTACTTTATTTAGATATATCAATTAGTGGTAAATGTAAACATATAACTATATACTATAAAATTATACTAAATGTTATTAAACCCTATGCTAATTATACTAAATGTGATTAAATCATATGTTAATGAGAGAAGTCATAAAGATGATAACATCTTTATCAAAGATGAAACACATGTTCATACGATATACAATTATACTTAATATTATCAACTCATATGTTGATACTATATATTAGATTATCTTATTTTTACTTTATTTAGATATATCAATTAGTGGTAAATGTAAACATATAACCATATACTATAAAATTATACTAAATGTTATTAAACCCTATGCTAATTATACTAAATGTGATTAAATCATATGTTAATGAGAGAAGTCATAACATCTTTATCAAACATGAAACATAAATAGTTTATAATATATGTTCATTAAAATATAATTTTTACCATCTTTTATTTATATTAAAAAATTTAATTTATAATAATAATGTAATTTTAAATTTAAAGTCACTAATATTGATAATGCCGAAAATACCTTAATCAATCAATTAAAAAAAATTACATTTAAATACTCCATGATTAATATTTAATAATTTTTGGAAGTCCTTTCTTTTCAATTGAACAAGTTCAGCCAAAAAGTGGGGGATTACAGTAATAACTTATATGAAAATCTCAGCGCTGTAAATAACATTACGTTAATGTGTGCATAAAGGACAATTTCATCTCTGATTGAACCCTGGAGCCGAATATTCTTGTGTTCAAATTGAGAACGAGAAAGAGGAGGTAACACTTTCCGTAATGTATGAAATCGCCACAATTTTCTTTCATACAAAAATATGTTTGAAAATTATCGTGTGCTCTAAATGGGAAAACTAAAATCTCGAGTAAATTATACTTATCGAGTTCCTATATTGTGTTAAATACATATGAAATTCAACGTCTGTTAAGGTCTCTCTACTTTAAATAAACACAAACAGAGGTGAACAGTATCTCTGATCTCGCACTCCACAAGCTATAAACCACATTGAACATTGCTTCTGCTCTACCAAGTGAATAAGCCACAAAAATGGATTCCTCTCTGGAGGACCATAAAATGACATCAACATGAAAATGCGTTGAAACAGCAATGCCATTCACACATCAGATCAATACCATTCTGTTTTCAGTTGTGTCGATCAACTCCTTGAACGGGGCTTCCGGGTATGCCCGGCACCCGTTCTTCCGGTCTCTAAAATAAGACCTTCTGTCGACAGCGGCCTTCTACGCCAGGGTTATGCTTGCAAGGTTTATCTAAATATCGAGACCTTGGTATCTTAAATATTGTTTGTCAGGATAAATACCGGAGAGTTATCAATAAAACGGTTTAAAGCGGTTATCTGTTGGCGAACTATTGCAATCTGTAATGAACGTAGGGGTATGGGATAATTGACACTATTAAACGAAAGGAAAGAGATGCAGGGGTAAATGAGGAGAATGTTAGTTATATCTATAACCTCAACAGTATGTGACTGTACGAGTCCATTAGGATTTTTTGTTTTGTTTATTGATCTTCTCAATTTCCTCGAGCTTATTTAGCTCAGCACTTTTCCCTTAATAAAATGCTATGCGTTGTTCACTTTCTTGTTCCCAATTCTGTCTTTTCTGTATTATCTTCTTTGTTTCTCATTTTCTCATGGTATCGGAACATAGAACGTAAGCCTCTTCACAGTGCTTGGAGAGCAGCCCGATCCTAAGAAGAAGAGCACAGAGCTTACATTGTCTCGTAGACGAGAGCACGAGACACAAGATTCTTCAGAGTGCTTGGAGAGCAGTCTGCAGTCCACGCAAAAGATCGTTGGAGACGGCAAGCACGAGGAAGCAAAGCTATAGAAGGACGAAACACTTAAAGATTCATGAGCATTTATAGAATTCATGACATTCTTTCGCATTTAAAGATTTGTGAAATTCTTTCGCATTTAAAGATTTGTGAAATTCTTTCTTCAGAAGGAAGTTTGCAGAAGCAACAAAGGAGAAGTTACAGTAGCCGTAAGATTGGTCACAGGAACAGATCTAATCCATCAATCAAGCTCGGAAAGGATGAGGAGTGGGTAGAAGAGGCGAATTTTTTTTTCCAGCCATTAGATCTAGGCGAGAGAAATACAAGCCGTCAGATCAAGCAAAGATTAAGTCACGACCATCAGATCTCATTGAAGAAAGATTGACAGTGGAAGTCCATTGCGGAAATCGCAAGCGAAATTAAAATGTGAGCAAGTTGAGACTCCACAATCCCTCAGGATCATTGATCTTGCTAGATCAACAGATCAATGGTGGATATCGATCCCACTACGGAAGAGCATCTTCGCATTGCAGAGATCAGGAACGAAATTAAAGCGTGAGCAAGTTGAGTTTTCGCAATCACTCGTGACTATTGATCTTCACAGTCTATTATCAATCTTGCAAAGTGAAATAAGCACCCAAAGGTTAAGCCGAGGTCACAGCTCTCAGTCACATATAAACAAGTCATGTCCGTCGATCCAAGAAGGGGACACGTGTTAGACGATCCCCATATTCGACAATCTCGTTCTTTGGGAGGAAGCAAGCAGTGTTGAGTAAAGAAGTCCCAAAGGCCCGATGCTGGAAGCTCATATGGACCATCCAATGACGAAGACATGTGGATGAAGGATCCTCCACTTCGGTAGTTCGAGGCTCGGAGAAAACACGGTGCAGTGTTGACAGAACTTTCGAAGCCCCGAAGGACGATGTAAATCTCAGTCGTCCAATCAAGAGGACATGTGGAGGTTGATCTCGCACTTTGAAGATTCGACATTCCAGAGACTAGCACACGTCAGCAGACGGAAACTCCCGAAGGACGGAGTTCCAAATAATATCTAGGTCATTCATTTGCAGATGCCTAAGGATTGTTGGATCTACACCTCTATAGATAGCTCGTCATCTCAACACTTCACAAGTATTGTGATTGCAGGCAGTGAAAGATCTCTGAAGCCCAGAGTTCCAAAGTAATTCTGAGAAATAGATCTCGACGGGTAATTGAGTCCATCAATCTCTTCCCCCCGTGCAAAGGTTCATGAGTTCGAAGTATTGCGAGGTCAGAAAAGAATATCGACCGGAGACCCGAAGGCATGAAGGCACGAATTCTCAAAGTAATTGTGGATCGTTGATCTCAAATCAACAAGGATCATTGATCTTTGCGGAAATTCATTTATTCGATCATTCAACTATTCGAAGGAACCAAGACCTTCACATGTCTTAATTCCCAAAGCGCCTAGTTTATAGCCCCTAGTCACATGAGAAGTTGAGCTTCAAATTTTTTTTGGCTCTCAAGTAAACTCACATAGCCCGAGTTCTGACTCTATAGATCTCATGCTCAGATAGTCAGATCTAGCCAGATCAAAGCTAAAGAAGTGATCATCCCCGCTTTTTCGGCCCGAAGTCACACAAAGAACTTCACGGACCTAGTTTTACGCACGGGAAAGAGGAAAATCATGAAAATCCCTAACATTTTTTTTTGTTCTAATTCTTTTCACGATGGCCACCTCTAACAATTTAGGACCAACACAAGGACCGATTCTTCTTGGAAAGAACTATCAATTTTGGTCTCTCAGAATGAGATCCTTCTTACAAGCACAAGAGTGTTGGGATCTGATGGATCTTGGTTACGTGGAACCAGATCCCGCAACCCTTGTTGCCATGAAAAATCAACAAAGAACTGCTAAGGAAGCACATAGGAACAAAGAGAATAAGGCAAAGTTTTGGATTCATAACTTAACGGATGACTCAATTTTCTCAAAAATAACAAGTGTTGTTACCTCAAAATAGGCCTTGGACATCCTTAAATCATCTTACCAAGTAAATGATAGGGTCAAAACCGTTAAGTTGTAGACTTTGAGGATGCACTTTGAGACTTTCAAAATGATAGAGCCTAGAAACGTTGATTAATTTATGACTAGAGTCATGCGAATTGTAAACCAGATCAAATTGACTGGTGAAGACATCCATGATCAAAGAATCATTGAGAAAGTCCTTAGAAGTCTTCCAAATAAATTCAAAATGGTTGTCACAGCCATCCTTGAATCCAAGGATCTGTCAAATTTTTCAAAAGATGAATTAATGGGCTCTCTATTGACACATGAAACCAGACTACATCTCGAATATGAGTCAATAGCCAACGCATTCAAAACTCAATTCTCCTTTAGCAGAGGGAGAGGCAGAGGAAGAGGGAGAAGTCCAAGTAACAATCACTCAAGTGAAGGTCGCATACAACACAACCAGAATCAGAATTTCGAGCCTCCAAGAGGCAAAGGGAGAAGATCAAATGAAAAATCGAGCATAAAATGCTATTACTGCAAAACGTATGGGCACTATGGATCTGGATGTTGGAAGAAGCAAGAAAATCAACTCTCAAGCAAAGAAAATGTTTCAAACCATGAAGGAGAAACCTCGCATGGTATGCTCATATCATGCCACAAGACTGAAGAACAACACAAAGATCTGTGGTTACTGGACAGTAGATGCAGCAATCACATGAAAGGTAACAAAGATTTACTTTCATGCATTGATTCTTCGATTTCATCTAATATTACACTTGGAAATGATTCCTCAATCAAATTTCAAGGAAAATGAACTATATCTATTATCACTAAAGAAAATGTAAAGAAAGACACAAACAATGTCTATCATGTTCCATATCTGAAACATAATATGTTAAGTGTAGGACAACTTATTGAACATGTCTATAAGATACTTTTTGCGGGAGCATCATGCAGGATATATGACAAAAACCCCAACAGAAAATTGATTTCTGAAATCCACATGACTAGAAATAGAATGTTTTCTCTAACCCATAGAACTGCAAATTTGATCCAATCATATGCACAAAGTGCGTCCACCCCCAATGAAACAATGGTTTAGCATGCAATATTTGGATGCCTACCCTTTCAGAGTCTAAGACTTCTACAAAATCACTCCATGGTCAAAGGTATACCTATCTTCAAAGAGAAAAATCCCCCATGTGAATCTTACATTCTTGGAAAACATAAGAGAACTAGTTTTCCACAGTTCTCCACTCAAGCCAAACAACACTTAGAGCTAGTTCACATTGACCTATGTGGACCAATGTAAACAAATTCAATAGGTGGTAGATTTTATTTCCTAACATTTATTGATGACTTTAGCAGGAAAATATGGATCTATTTTCTCACACACAAGTCTGAAACTTTTGCAAAGTTCAAAGAGTTTAACGTTGAAGCTGAGAAACAAAGTGAAAAATATGTGAAGATTCTTAGGTCAGATGGAGGAGGAAAATAAAGATCCAAAGAATTTGCAAATTTCTGCAAATCACAAGGAATCATTATGCAAACTACAACCAAGTATACTCCACAACAAAAGGGAGTGGATGAAAGGAAAAATCAGACAATAATGAACATGGAAAGAAGCGTTCTCAGAGAGAAATGTTTGTCAAATTTATTTTGGGTTGAAACAATAGCATGCTTAGTTTATCTCTTGAATAGATCTCCAACCACCAATATCAAGATGAAGGTCCTTCAATAATGATGGAGTGGAACAAAGATAAATGTGTCTCATCTTAGGACATTTGGATGCATAGAATTCGCTCACATACTTTCTGAATTGAGGAAAAAACTTGATGATAGAAGTGATAAATGCATTTTTTTTTCTACACTGAGACATCCAAATCCTACAGACTCTACAATCCGATTTCAAAGAAACTAATTCTCAGCAGATATGTCAAATTTCTTGAAAATCCAATTTGAAGTGAGTCTGAAAATTGTCCTATGGAAAGTCAAAATCCATTGCTGTCACTTTCTGAAAACACAGAAAATTCAGGACAACAAACACATCATCCTACCCTTCCAAGATTGCAGGTACAAGGACAAGCATTGTTTATATGTGACCGAGAGTTGTGACCTCGGCTTAACCTTTAGGCACTTGTCTCACTTTGCAAGATCGATAATGGACCGTGAAGATCAACGACCATGAGTGATTATGGAAACTCAACTTGCTCATTCTTTAATTTCATTCTCGATCTCTGCAATGCGAAGATGCTTGTCTGTAGCAAGATTGATATCCACCATTGATATGTTGATCTGGAAAGATCAACGATCCTGAGGGATTGCAGAGTCGTAAGGGAAAATCTAATTTAAATAAGAAATTTGTCCTCTAAACTTCAAAATCATAGAACTCGAAGCTTGAGAGAAATCCATCAGTAGTTGGATGATATTGATCAACACAATCTTTTTGCATTAATTTCATGTCAACCTACATATTTTAAAGAGGTAGCTAAAGAACTACATTGGGTTCAAGCCATGAACCAAGAGATTGACGCCATTGAGGAGAACAAGACATGGGATCTTTTTTATCTACCCAGACACAAGAAAAGTATTGGTGTCAAGTGGGTTTACAAAACTAAACTCAATGAAAATGGGCATATTGAAAAACACAAGGCAAGAATTGTTGCCAAAGGATTCTCAGAACAACCAAGCATTGATTATGGTGAAAAATTTTCTCCAGTAGTAAGGTTGGACACTGTAAGGACTCTCTTAGCCATAGCATCTCAACACAAATGGCAAGTATACCAGATGGTTGCCAAGTCAGCTTTCCTTAATGGTGTCTTAGAAGAAGAGGTCTATGTAGATCAACCACCTAGATTTGAAGTCGAATAACAAACATCCAAAGTGTATCGGTTGAAGAAATCATTGTATGGTTTAAAGAAATCTCCAAGAGCTTGGTGAAACATAATTGACACTTACCTAATCAAGAGTGGTTTCAGTAGAAGCCAAAATGAGCCAACTCTATACACCAAAATAGATCAACAAGGTAACATTTTGATTGTATGTTTATATGTTGATGACATGATATATACTGGAAATCTTGAGTTAACCAGTTTTAAACATGCCATGCAATCTGAGTTTGAGATGACAGATCTTGGTATAATGAAATATTTTTTGGGGATTGAAGTTGACCAATCAACCAAAGGGATTTTTGTCTGTCAGCAAAAGTATGCAGCAGACATCATCAAAAGATTCTACATGGAAGACTGCAATCTAGCAGAAAATCCTATACCCCTAGTGACAAAATTGAGCAAGCAAGATGAAGGCCCTATAGTGGATTCTACCTTGTACAAAATTTTAGTAGGAAGTTTTTTGTATATTACAACAACTAGGCCTTGTATGCAGACAGTTTTATTTCCATGTTCATGGAATCTCCCAAAGATTCTCACTAGAAGATGGCGAAAAGGATTTTGAGATATGTTGCAGGAACTCTCAATTTTGGCTTATGGTACACTCAGTCTGAAGATAATCATGTCTCTAGTTACACAGATTGTGTTTTTGTAGGCAACCTAGATGATTGAAAAAACACCTTAGGACATGTTTTTCATGTGGGCTTCTTGGGCATCAAAGAAGCAACCCATTGTCTCAATATCTTCTGTGGAGGCAGAGTATGTCGTTGCTACCGCAGCCTCCTGTCAAGCTGTGTGGTTGTGAAGATTATTGAATGATATGGTTGTGAAGATTATTGAATGATATGTCACATACAGAAAATGATCCAACTCCTATCTTCTGTGACAACACTTCAACAATTGTTTTATCCAAAAAATCATGCTTTTCACAAGAAAAGCAAGCACATTGACACTTGCTTTCACTTCATACGCGAGCTTTTCAATAATGGTGAAATCTCCCTTCAATTTTGTGGCTCGCAAGAACCACTCATAGATATCTTTACAAAGCCACTGGGCAAAAAGATTTTTTATTTTCAGAAACAACATTTGGGCATTACTAGTGCTGATTTTTTGTAACTGTTGAGTTTAAGAGTATGTGACACGACCATCTATGACACCTCAAGAGTAACCTCAAGAGTATGTGACACGACCATCTATTCTGGCCAGATGTACGAGTCCATTAGGATTTCTTGTTTTTGCTCAAGTTTATTTAGCTCAGCTCTTTTCCCTTAATAAAATGCAGTCCACTCTAAGCGCTCTTCACTTTCTTGTTCCCAATTCTTTCTTTGTGTTATCTTATTTGTTTCTCATTTTAAGCCTCACATATGAAATGAAATTGATAACTCAGTTATAAAGTGATCACTCTTCTCAATCCTATGAACGTCATGGAGACGTACTATTTTTTTATTTCAAGATATAGATCCTCTAGTTTACCAGTCTAGCAGGCCTGGATTTTGATGAACGTCATGGAGACATACTATTTTTTTATTTCAAGATATAGATCCGCTAGTTTACCAGTCTAGCAGGCCTGGATTTTGGATTTTGACGACCTGTAGCACGTATTTGGTCCCCCAATTCGTATTCTACATGTGAATGAATACCCCACACGTCAAGAGTGACCTGCGTTAAAAGTTGACCTGCCTTAAAATTGTGAAGACTTGTAACTATGTCCAATATCTGTTAGAAATCTTAGTATGGTGGGGCAGGGAGGGTGCGTCACCAGAAGTTATATGAAAGAATCAATCAGGTTAGGCTGGCGGGGATGGTGCTGTGGAGGTCGATGAAGAAATAAATGCGTTAAAAGTTGACCTGCGTTAAAATTGTGAAGACTTGTAACTATGTCCATTATCTGTCAGAAATCTTAGCAAGGCTGGGCAGGGAGGGTGCGTCACCGGAAGTTCTATGAAAGAATCAATCAGGTTGGGTTGGCGGGGATGGTGTTGTGCAGGTCGGTCGACGAAGAAATAAATGAAAGTTAATAATATTGTGGTGTAACTTGTTCACTCCACACGCCAATCCACATATTGTGTTGTAACTTGTTCACTCTACATGTCAATCCACATGTGGAGTTTCTATTTGAATTTCGATTTCAATTTACCATGGACCATAATCCATTCAAGTCGATTGGCGCAATGTGAAATGCTGGGTCAGCTCCGCTCGTACCCTTGGAAGACAAGGGTTGTATTCAGTGGTGCAGGTCTCTTATGCTCTCACGGTGATTCTTCTATGCTCCGCTGACTTATGAGGGTTGGTTTTACTCGCGAGGGTTGGTTTTATTGGCTAGGTTAGTTTGGCTCCTGTGGGTCTGCTTCCTTTTATTAACTTACCAGTAGGTTTTACTCCGCTAGGTTTGTTTGGCTCCGGTGGGTCTGCTTCCTTTTATTAACTCACCAGTATAGACCCATTTTAGTTTTATTAACTCACTAGTGTAGATCCATCTTAGTTTTATTATAGATCCAACCAATTCAACTTAGTTATAACCAATTCAAGGTTTCAACTCTTTCTATCTATCGATCTTTAACTCAAACTGATGCCTCCTGAAACCCTAACTGCCACCTTTAACTCAAACTGATGCCTCCTGAAACCCTAACTGCCACCTTTAACTCAAACTGATGCTTCCTAAAACCCTAACTGCCATCACAAGAACATAAAGGAATACAGAGCAGGTTAATACCTCTACCAGTGAAGGGTTTCAGCTCTTTCTATCTATCGATCTTTAACTCAAACTGATGCCTCCTGAAACCCTAACTGCCACCTTTAACTCAAACTGATGCTTCCTGAAACCCTAACTGCCACCTTTAACTCAAACTGATGCTTCCTGAAACCCTAACTGCCATCACAAGAACATAAAGGAGTACAGAGCAGGTTAATACATCTACCAGTGAAGGGATGGGCTCGGTGGTAGGAGTACTTATGCAGGGCCCAAGCTCTCTGAAAGACACTCGACAGCCATTGCCTTTTGTTTGCTTTTTGTGAGATGACAGAAACAAAAACACAGTCGACCAATGCCTTTTGTTTGGTTATAGAAAGTCATGACCAATGTCCCAAACTTCCAAAGACTTCTAGATTAACTTTCTCCATTTCCAACTGATGTGGTTTAAAACTTGCTTTGATATTGCACTTATTATATATAAAATGACTTTTTTTTTTTAATAATAACTCCATTTTTTGAAATATGATTTATTTCCTGTGAAGTGTCTATGTCCGTCTTTCACTAGTAGAAACCTGAAAGGGATAGAACGTTAAAGATCGCTCCAAATCTCTGCTACATTTGTTCTGTTCGTTTTTCACTAGTAGAAACCTGAAAGGGATAAAACTTTAAAGATCGCTCCAAATCTCTGCTTCATGTGTTCTGTTTGTTTGTTACAGAGGTGATAAATTATCAACTACCTGTATAAAACTAGAGGAAATTAATTATGTTGATTGATTTTGATGGAGGTGTGTGCACTTCTAACAGATAAGGCGCTCAACTGGCTTCAAAGTGACATATGTGTGCATGTCATATACAACATTGCCTTATGCTAATCATAATCCTGATTGCCGTTATCTGTTAGATAGTTCTGATTGGTTTTTATGAGATGTTGAGGTTCCTCTTCATTTATAGTGAAAGTTCTTTCACAAAATCAACCTCAACTTTATCAACTTTATTTAAACTTAAGTTTGAATTGGTACATCAAATGTTCTTTTGGTTTTTTGGTTAAAATAAATAAGAACACCCAAATTAATTGAATCTTTTGTATTAAATTCTCCGAGTGATCTCTCTTTTGCCACTGCATCATGTTTATGTAATTCGTGATTCATGAACGGCGTTTAGAATGTGAGTTTCAAATATATGAATTACAAATAACAATTTCACACTAGTGAATCTGCATAAAAATGTAAAATGACAAGCATGAAAATCAAATTGCTGTCATATAAAAAATTCCGGGCCTGCAGTCTAGTTGTAGCACATCGATAGGGTAACAGTATATTGTTTGATCTCGAAATCGTCGGCGCTAGACATATCGATATTCATGAAAATGAGAGTTGCGGCACGTTATAAGCAAGTACCAGAATTACAGGAGAAGTTATCTTGAACATATGAACATATTATGAAAACTGATTTACTTGCATTAGATATACTTAGAAAACCTTGGATTAATGTTTACTATAAAATTTTATTTTCATTCAGAAACGAAGCTCGTATTTTATGTCCAGTCTAGTATTTTAACATGTCCATTTCAGAAAGGAAGCACGTCATACCTCTTATTGCCAAACTCATACAGTTTTCCACGGCTTGAGAAGAGGATGACCCGTTTCGACGCTTGGAGAAAGTCACTTGCCGGTTTGTGGTATTCTCGATCCTCTTTATCTCAATCTTTCCGCGGCCCATTGTGTATTTTGTACTCACGAAAATCCAGAGGATGTAGTTGTTAGGTTAAGGAAACCCTAATGCTGATGTCAAGGGCAGAATGATCTGCGTGCTGGCGGTTCTTTCGACCTGCAGAGAGAGATGTGAGGAAATCAGTGCAGGCGGCCATATTATCTCCTATAACAAGAGATGAGACCGACAGACATGGTTTCATTTCAGTTGCAGTGGTCGATCCTCGGAGTTTCAGAGAGAGAGAAAGAGAGAGCTTATAGGCAGACGGGTGAGAAAAAGGTACCTTGTTTGTTGCAGTGACGGGTAAATATGTGGTTCAGGCTGTTTCTAGAGGAAAGGCCAAGCGCTCCTGCTGAGCTTGTTGCGCAGATTTAATATTTTTTTTATTGGAAACTGTACATCGTATTCTGAATATCAATGTTATATTTTTTTGTTACAATTCCAAGGCATCGAAATCCGTCTCCACCTTGTGCGCGTCAAACACTCTGCTTTCCCATGATTACTCTCTTCCAACGGAAAACTAATTTAAATAATAGATCTACTCCTGCACTGAAAATCTTTACTGAATCACTGGAGTCAAATCGTATTCTTCTACTGTCTGACTCTATATAATAGCGCCTTTCCTCACTTCAAAATTTGCATGGCCCGACATTTTATTGATCCATGTGACCTCCTGCACCGCACCACTCCACTATGAACGGAGAAATTAGTATATTCCAATCAACCTATCAATCCATTCAAACATCCCCAATTTAGACCAGTTCGTGCATTGGAGAAATTAACGGAAAGAAAAATGCCGGTAAACAAGAATTCTCCTTTTTGGTGTTCTCCATATCAAACGTCTTCGTTTCCGACTTCCAAATGTGAACATAAAACGAGAAAGGGGGTTGGCGAATAGGACTGGTTGTATGTGGAAGACATTTTCACGCAACCATTGGCCATTTGCTTAAAAGTATTTACCCCGGGATGGTATCTTAACGTTATCAATTACCACTTTTAGATGTAGACAAAGTAAATACCCCTATTTTATAAAAAAATTCTATCAAGTAAATATTTGTTAACAAATACCACGCATGCGTTAGCAATAGTGTATCTTCGTCGTAACCTTTATTTCTAATAAAACATATATTTAATTCATCAAAAGAAGTCGTTGCTCCCTTGAGAAAAATCATTCACTCGTTTGTCACCATCAAACATTAATTAAAAAAATATTATCAGGGTGCTTAAGTTGGCAAGTAATTTTATGACCGGTGAAAATTCGCCAATAATTTGCATTTAATTATGTCCATGATTTTAAAAGAATCTTTTTCTATCTTATTTAAATAAATAACAAGTAAGAAATCATTTAATTTTTAGTTTTCAAATTAATTATGATGTTGGTGATGAGTTTAATTTGCACCTAGACCAATATTGATCCTTCCCTCATTTAATGTTCAGTTTTCAAATTAATTATGATGTTGGTGATGAGTTTAATTTGCACCTAGACAAATATTGATCCTTCCCACTAAAAAAGTAAAAAGAGTTTGGTTTGTTTTATAATTTTTTTTATATACTTTAATTTTTTTTAATAGAAGTATTCTTAAATCTCTAGGTTAAAAAGGTTTGGAAGACTAGTATTGTAACAAATATTTTTAAATCAAGATATAATGTGGGAATAGAGAGGACATTTTAAGAGTGATTTTCATCTTCAACCCTTCTAGTATAGCAAAGATGTAATGTGGGTGTAGGGAGTAGGGAGGAAATTCGAGTGATTTTTATCTTCATCCCTCTTAGTGTCACAAAGGTGAGACATTCTTTTGACCCACTGTATTTTAGAAGTTGTGCTAAATGCCCTATTTCATTATGGAGCTAATGAGAGTTTGTTTTTATTTTAACAATGTTTATTTTATTCTTTGTGCTAGTTAAAACAAAGAGATACTTTTGATCTTTTAAATTATGGTTTATCACCTTCTTATAATATCTTAATTTTCTTTTATACAGTAATTCTTTATTACACAACAATTTTTCCTTAAATTTAGGTGTAATAATATTTTTAATATTATTCTTATTCTATAGAGTGACCTCTGAATAGATTTTCAAAGAACCTTAGGAAACCTGTTGTCTTCCATGTTGTTTATCTTTCTTTATATTTCTCTTGTACATTACATACCTAATCATAGTCATGCTCTCAATGTGGGAAAGACTCATTTCCATGAGGATACAATAACTTGTATTACATTTAATTTTAATATTATAAGTTATGACATGCTTTTGGATTTTCTCTATCTTTCTCCATCATTCTCTAGAGATGTCGCATCCTAAACTTCTCAACCATATAAGATAGTAGGAGTAATGAGAGTCTCAAAGAGAAACTTATTTTATCCCAAAGTCACAAGTTCATTGATTTAGAACTATTTTCAAGTCCATAACAAGCTTCCAATCCTCCATTTAACCTTTCATAGTGCTATAGTTATAGTTAAGCTTGTGATGAAAAATTGATTCCAAGATATTTGTGTGAAGTCACCTCCTCCGAGATATTATTGTCATGTACATGAAATTGATGTAAGAGATCCTTTTGAATTTGAATATCATAGCCCTTTTTTTGTTAGTTTTGATATGCATAGCCATACTAGAGACAAAATCCTTGAGAATATTTAGTTCCTTATTGAGATAATAGGGTCTCCTCTATAAATAAACAATATCATCAACATAAAGAAGAAGGATGGTCACTATTCCAACTAAAGATGTGTCGACACATCTCACCTTTTCCAAACAAAATTTGACTTCTTGATGTATATTTCAAAATCGGTAGTGGGCATGGGGAAACCTTGCTTAACTCATATATTACAATTAATTTCTTTCGATTAGCCCTTATTTCTCTAAAGTCAATGAAGTGGCCCTTATTTTTCTACAGTCAATGAAGTAACATAGCATATTTATTTCATTATTGTGACACTCCTCAGCAATGATCCTAAGTGTGACAAGGTTGTCTATAATTGAATGATAGCTCCTAAATCTAGCTTGACCTTTATCTCTTTTTTTTTAGGATTTCTAGCTATACATTGATATTCTTTTCTAGAATAATTTCATGTATAAAAATTATCTAAAATAAGGCTAATCTTAACACTCCTATAATTAAATGGATTTTTTTAATCTCTACTTTTAAAAATATGAATAATTGCTAAATTGAAGACCTTGTGAATCTAAGGTATAAGTATAGGCCCTCCATTTTTCAGGATTTATTCTTGGTAACATTCTCATTAAATTTCCCTTTTACAAGCCTCTTAACCCCAAACTCTATGTCTTGTAAGGAAAAACATTCCTCTATAGAAAGTGTTTGAATATTGTCCATGATATTAAGGGATTTATAAATATATTTAAGGTGAGAATTTCAATCACTCAAAGGAATCATATATTTTTCCTTAATTTATGAGTTAGAATTTCCCTCTATAATTTCTTAGTATCTAGACTAGAGAGGTGTAAAAGCTTCTCTTGCTTTCTACTTATAAGTTACCCTTTTTTTCTCTTAATCGAGACTTTGTACCTATTTATATTTGTGTATTTTATGTACTCATTAGAAGCACCCCTAATAGATTTTCTAGCAATATGACACTCTTTAACATACCAAGGGTTGAACATTCTACTTTCCTTTTAACTTCATATCTTGATAGATAAATTGTGAATAGAAGTAGAGAGGATTATTGTAAAATTATGTCAATAGTCTTCAATGTTGTCCTCAATTGATAAGAGATTTAATTCATTATTTAAATCACATAAAATTATCATCTTTATTTTTTTCAATGATTAAGCGCGTTTGGTTATTAGAATTCTCTTCTATACGGTTTTTGTCCATGACAAAGTATAGAGTTAGGATTCAAGGTTTATGAAATGAGGCGATCTCACAGTTTTTCCATATGTCAAAAATTACTATTTGGTTATAAATGGGGATTTCAAATTTCACATAATGTACAACACTACTACCAAGCCTGTGAATACAAGTCATCCAATTGGATTTTAGCCACTTCATTAGACCATTGTAAATTATTAGATCTTAGGAACTATAGAGATTGATCAACTCAAACCTAAACAAATTCTGAAGTCTTTGGAGTTTATTTTTTATATGATAGCTAAATAGAGGTCCTTATCTATCTAGAAATGATTAGGTTTGGAATCATTGCTTAAGGTAATAGCCTAGGTGGTTATTTCCTGTTATAGCATTAAAGTCTCCTAGAAAAAGGATAATGACTTCATTTCTTATCATGTGCATATCTTGTACTAAGCCATTGTAAACAAAATTCTTATATAGATTTTTTTTCTTATGAACGGTAGAATTAATAGGTGAAGAAAAACATATTTCTATATAAATATTCTTAGAATTAATATACTAAATATCTCTTGGCATGTACTAATTGAAATATTTTTCTTTATGAAGCCTAATTTGAGGGAAAATGTTCTTATATATGTAACAAGATATGCCTCCAATCCTTCTATGGTAGGATCCTTTGTTACATACTGACCATGAAGCAAATCCTTCTATGTTAGGGACCTTGGATTATTCATGCTCCTAATTTTCAAAAAGCATTATAATATCAATTTCACTTGGGATCCAACTTAACATGGGACCATTCCTCCATGGAAATGCATGATAATTCCTAGAGAGGATGAACTCACCCAAAAGGTAAAGTTTTTCCACTTATTAACTCACTCTCAAATGAAAAGAACACATTTTTATGGTTTTCTTTAGAAATGAAATCATGAAGGGTAATTTAATTATAAAAATAAGAACAATGTGTTTTATAATATAATGGTTAGAGTAAGTTCAAAGGAAATGAAATTTATTGTATTTTGGCATGGATGATTTTAGGGGCTAAATTTCGTTCATGGGCTAATTTTCCATGGTTTTTCCAAAAAACGAGATTCACTATTTTAAAAATGATTTGCCCAAATTCTATAGGATAAAATTATTTTACCTTAAAAATCACCAAAAAATTATAAAAAATATATTAAATCCTTAGAAATTTGAATCTTTTTACAAAAATATCGCCAAACATTTATAGTTGGCATATGAAGGATAAGTAATATTCGCCAAGGTTTCTAAATTTTAAAATAAATTTCCATCCTTAAAATCATCCCTGTATTTTGGTTTCTTTTAATGAATGATTTTATTGGAATCCTACCATTTATATTTATAATTATAATTGTAATTGTAATTATAATTATATCAATTTTGTCTAGCTCACGTGGTTGTGAGGAATAATTTTTCTTTAACAAGAATGGTTAATTTTTGTAGTAAAAAGTTACTATAATACCAAACAACATAACAATACAAAAAAAAGATTTTCCCACGTTATATAGTTCAAATATTGAATTTCATAATATCTATAAAATATATGTTATTATCCTTCATAAAGGATGTAAATTTTCTTAGTACAAAGCCTAAAAAAGACACCTAGAAAAATACTAGCTTTACAAAACATAATATGACCTAGAGTTATTTAAGAGAATTATTGATATAAGCTCCCTCTTGCTCCACAATAAAAGGTTGAGGATCCTAATCCATTTTTTACACTTCTCTATGCATATATAAAACAAATTATTCCTCATTGTTCTCATCGACCCCTAAACCAATATACATTCTAAAAGTGGAAGAGGTAGCTAACTATGGGATTGTAGTCAAATTGGTGACTTGTTGATGTAAAGAAAAACATTCAACCTCTAAATTTTAAATCTATCTTTTTTGTTAAAGTAAGGTTTCCATAATACCCTTCATCCCATTGCTATGTTTCTTTCAATGGGTGTGAATTTTTTCTATTGCAGTGAAGATAGATGTCTCATTGTCTACAATGTGCACCTATTGTCTTTGAACAACATGAAAAATATTAGTGATTTTGCAAAAGGTGCATCACCCTAGATGATTATGGCTCTCCATACAATATCAACTCCAATGAGAACTGTCCCAAATCCCCCAAATCCCTCTTTATTCTATCCACTACCAATTTCATAAATTCCAACCCACATGACCAAATTAATAGAGGAACTAGGAGGGGAGGTGAAGTTATCTTAACTACTCACCTTTCATGCTAACTAAACTATGAGACCATTCAAAAAACTCAAAAAACATGCATTGTAGGATTCCTTTAGCATTACAACTTCCAAGTTTAAACCAATGCACATTAAGGAGGAATAAAATATGAAATTTTTTTGTTAGTTTTGATAGACATACCCATACTAGAGTAAAAATCCTTAAGAATATTTAGATGCTTATTGAGATCATAGGGTCTCCTCAATATACGAAAAATATAATAAACATAAAGTAGAATGATGATGAATATTCCCTCTAAATATGTGTTGAGACATCCCAACTTTTCAGAACAACCTTTTACTTGTTGATGTATATGTCAAAATGGGTAGTGGACATAGGACAACCTTGCTTAACTCCTTTATTAAAACTAATATCTTCCAATTAACCCTTAGTTTAATAAATTCAATGAAGCAACATAGGATATTTCTTTTATTATTGCAACACTCATAATCAATGGTCCTAAGTGTAACAAGGTGGTCTATAATTAAATGATAGCTCCAAAATCTAGCTTGGCCTTTATCTATTTTACCATGGCTTTCTATCCATACATTGATCTTAATTTCTAGAATAATTTCATATAAATTATCTAAAATAAGGCTAGTCATAATGGTCCTATATATTAAATGGATTATTTTTATCCCTAATTTTAAAAATATGAACAAAGAGGTTTTGTATTCGGGGTTTAAGGATACCCTACCTGATTTCTAAATTGAAGAGATTGTGAATGTAAGGTATAAGAATAGGCCCTCCATTTATTAGGATTTTTTATTGGTAGCCTTCAACATCATTAATTTTCCCTTTACAATTCTCTTAACCCCAAACTCTATGTACTGTAAGGAAAAAAAAATCTCTAAAGAAAGGGTTTGAATATTTTCCATGACATTAAGGGATTAATAAATATTTTTGAGGTGGGAATTTTAAATCCTCAAAGGAATCATATATTTTTTCTTAGTTTACATGTTAGAATTTACATTTAGAATTTATTAGGATTTATCCTAGAGAGGTGTAAAAGATTATCTTCCTTTCTACTTATAAGGTACCCTTTATTTTCTTTGAATTAGGGATTTGTACATATTTATCTTGTTGGATTTTACATACTCATTAAAATCACCACTAAAGGATTTTAATAGAAATATGAAACTATTTAACATACCAAGGGTTGAGCATGATAATTTCCTTTTTAGTGTTCTTACTTCATACCTTGATAGAGAAATTGTTAATGGAATTAGAAAGAGTTATTGTAAAATTATGTCAATAATATTCATTGTTGTCACTAATCGATAGGGGATTTAATTCATTATTTAAATAATTTAGAAAATAATAACCTTTACTTTTGTCAAAGATTAAGTGCTTTTGGTTATAAGAATTCTCTTCTACAAGGATTTTGTGCATGACAAAGTTTGGAGTTAGGATTCAACGATTATGATTTGATTTAGGATCATGGTTGTTTAATATGTCAAAAGTTACTATTTGGTTATAAATGGGGATTTCAAATGTAACATAATGTACAACACTAGTACTCCCCTAGGGGCATAGATCAGATAGTGATAGACTGTATTGTTCAGGCACACCTTGTGATGTCGTTGGTTCAAACCTTGTTGTTACATATCAAAATTTCTCTCTTCGACAATGTCACATTCTCATTATCGCAAGTGTCATAAATGTCACATTTTCGTTCTACGTGTGTCACATTGTGAATGACACCATGAAAACACTTGATACATACTCTATAAAATGTTGTAAGAAGAAGCCCTATGATTTGACAGTCGAAACAATAGTTTTACTATTGGAATTACTCATCTTGGCAATTGTTCGGGAAGATCAGCGCTCCCCAACTCATATGCAGGGAGCACTAGAACTCATTTCTCATCTTACAGGGATCACTATAGTACTCCGTCTCTAGTGATAAGGGAGAGTCAAAGTGGTTGAGAAAATCTTGGGAGAAAATCTCCCTTTTCTCTTAAGACAACTATGGATAGATCGAGTTGGTTTGGCTCGAATCTAACCCCTAGGCTTCATCTAAGGAAGATATCACAACTGATGGATCCATATCCCCAACTAATCCCAAATATAACCAGGGTATTTGATCCTCTCAAAGGCTATAAATGGAGGCATTCTCATCGTAAACATGAAGAAATTAATCAAGAAAAGTATTGTCATTATGATCATGGATTTTTTGAGAAAAGGGTTGGACTTGGAGAAATTGGAGAGGTTGTTGCAACAACATCTATAGATTGTAAGTGTCTTTTAAAGTTCTCATCATTATTCATATTCCCTTCTAGTTTGTGTATCTTTACATATGCTTGTCTAGTATGGATGAATTTGTTTGATCTATTATGGTAGAGTACGAGTTTCCTTTTTTCTCTTTGCTATCTGTTGTTTTACAGGTATCAATATGTGTGAACGAGTTTGGAGATAAGACACGAATTGGATCAGTGAGTAAAAACAATGGAAATAGGTATGGTCACCTTTTCTCCTTCCCTCTTTTCAACTAGTTAAACAAATATCAAAGGGATGTTAGTGTCCATTTGTATCTTTTTGTCCCGGTATAGAGATGATTAATCTAGGGAAGTATCTTCCTATCCGTAGGGGGAGTATTTTGTAACACTTTCCTATCTTGTGTTTCGTGCTTGGTGGGTGTACAATGCACCTAGAGGTTATAGTGGGAGTCTTTAGAAAACATGACCCATTGTCATGCAAGTACAATCCCACACAGTTGTTAATTCCGCTAGTACAAAAAAATGTACAACACTACTACCAAGACCATGAATACAAGTCATCCAATTGGATTTTAGCCACTTCATTAGACCATTGCAAATTATTAGATCCTAGGAACTATAGAGCTTGATCAATTCACACCTATACAAAATCTCAACCAAGTCTTTGGGGTTTATTTTGTATTTGATAGCTAAAACAAGGTCCCCATTTATCCATATAGGATTAGGTTTGAAATCATTGCTTAAGAAAATAGTTTGGTTATTTCATTTTCTAGAATTAAAGTGTCCTACAAAAATGATATTGACTTCATTACTCATCTTGTGTATATCTTGTTCGAATTCATTGTAAGCATAATTTTATCTTTAATTTTTTTCTTATTAAATGTAGAATTAATAGGTGTAAAATAACATATTTCTATATAAATATTCTTAGAATTAATATCCTAAATACATGTTGACATGTACTAATTGAAAGTGTATTTTTTGTGAATCCTAATATGAGGAGAAATGTTCTTATTTATGTAACAATATATGCCACCAATCCATCATTAGTAGACCAATCACATGTCTTCAACAATTAATGAGGGATCATTTCATAGATCCATAACTCCCAGACTAACTGGGAAACCATCCATACTGATATTTTACCTACACTTGATCCCTTCTAGATTTCAAAACACAATTTCTTCATACCACTAAATCAATTCCCTTTTTGTAACGATTGAACTACTAGTCATTCTATGGACATACTTCCATCTACTAAGATACATGGTAAACTAATTGTTGTACTCACCAGTTCTCTAGGAAAATAGTCCGAGTAATGAATGTATCTGGGTCAATCTTACATGACATTTCATTGCACCAATTTCAATGCACTATAACCTCTTTCATCTGATTTGGAGATTCTATAAACATTTATTTCACAAGTAAATAAAAATTTTAGTATTCTAGAAAATTAAGCTATGCACACTTCTCAAAAAGAACCCACAACCTTCCACACATTGATAAATATTCTAGGTTAAGAAATACATTTAATAAAATATAGCTTGTAGCAAATGGTAAAATCATGGGATGGATACGAGAATTAATAGCATGGTTTTTTAAAAACATTTCAATCCGACGTCTTCATGAGCTAGAGTGTTGTGTTTATAAATAGAACATCCTTAATCATTGTGCCATTATTGATCACCAATGTCCAACTTATTTTCACTAATTTGAGAGATCGGATCCACCTTTCTTCCTAGTCAATAAAAAATGTGCCTAAACACACTTCTGAAGACCAACTGTATTGTGTACGTGCACATATCATCTTGGCATATTATGGAAAACTCTGTGAGGATATTTAGTTTCTTATTGAAATCATAGGATCTTCTCAATAAAAGAACAATAGCATTGGTATAAAGAAGAATGGTGATGACTATTCCAGCTAGATATGTGCTAACACATTCATCTTGGCATATTATGGAAAACTCTGTGAGGATATTTAGTTTCTTATTGAAATCATAGGATATTCTCAATAAAAGAACAATAGCATTGGTATAAAGAAGAATGGTGATGACTATTCCAGCTAGATATGTGCTAACACATCTGAACGTTTCCAAAAAAAATTTACTTGTCGATATATATGTCAAATTGGGTAGGGGACATGAGACAACATTGCTTAAAAATCCTATGTTACAATCAATTTCTTCTTAATAACCCTTAGTTTTATAAAGTCAATGATTCAACATAATATATTATTTTTATTATTACAACACTCCTCAACAATGATCCTAAGTGTAACAAGGTAGTCTATAATTGAATGATAACTCACAAATCTAGCTTGGCATTTATTTATTTTTCTATGTCTTGCTTGTGATACGTTGATAATTTTTCTAGGGTAATTTCATATAAATGAAATAAAATAAGGATAATCATAATAATGCTATAAGTAAATGGATTAGTTTTGTCCCTACTTTTAAAATATGAACAATTAGGTTTTTTTATCAAGGGTTTTTTATAAGTAAATGGATTGTTAAATTGAAAGAGCTTGTGAATGTAAAGGATTGGGATAGCCCTCCCCCCCCCTCCACCCCCCCAAATTTCTATGATTTATTCTTGGTATCCTTAAATGTTATTATATTTCCCTTTTACAAGCCTCTTAGCCCCAAAATCTATGTCTCGCAAGGAAAACAAAATTCTCTATAGAAAGGGTTTGAGTATTGTCCATGACATTAAGGGATTCATAAATATTTTTAAGGTGGGAATGTCAATCCCTCAAAGGAATCATATATTTTTCCTTATTTTATGAGCTAGAATTTACCTCTACAATTTATTAGGATCTAGGCTAGAGTGGTCTAAGAACTTCTCTTGCTTTGTACTTATAACATACCTTTTTTTATTTTTAATTAGGGATTTATACCTATTTATCTTGTTGTATTTTACATAATCATTAGAAGAACCCCTAATGGTTTTTATAGCAATAGGACACTCTTTAACATACCAAAGGTTTGTCATTCTACTTTCCTTTTTACTTCATACTTGTATAGTGAAACTTTTAATGGAAGTAGAGAGGATTAATGAAAAATTATGTCAATAATGTTCAATATTGTCCTTAACAAATAGTATATTTAATTCATTATTTAAATTATATATAAAAGTACAATATTTATTTTTGTTAAACATTAAGTGATTTCCGTTATTATAATTCTCTTATATGGGGATTTTGTGCATGGAAAATTTTAGAGTTAGGATTCAAGGTTTATGATCTAAGTTGAGCTCACGGTTTTTTATTATGTCAAAATTTACTATTAGGTTATAAATGGGATTTGAGATGTCATATAATGTACAACACTACAACCAAGCCCATAATACAATTCATCCAATTGGGTTTTAGCCACTTCAGCAGACCATGCAAATTATTTGATATGAGAAATTGTAGATCTTTATCAACTAAGACTTGAACAAACTCTCAACCAAGTCATTGGAGTTGATTTTGTATTTGATAGCTAAAACAAGGTCCTCATCTAGCCATAGAGGATTAGGTTTGGAATAATTTCTTAAGATAACATCTTTGCTATTTCCTTTTCTAGAATTAAATTTTCCTAGAAAAATGATATTTCTTTCATTTTTCATTGTATACATATCTTGTTCTAAGCCATTGTAAGGAAAATTTTTATCTACATTTGTTTTCTTATGAAAGGTAGAATTAATCGGTGCTAAATAACATATTTATATATAAATATTCATATAATTCATATACTAAATATACATTGACATGGATTGATTGAAAGGGTCTTTCTTGTGAAACCTAATATGATGAAAACGTTTCTTATTTATATAACAATATATGCATCCAATCCCTCTATGATAGGATCCCTTGTGACATATTTACCACAAGCAAAATCATTCTATGTTAGGGATCTCGAGTTCTTTATGCTTACAAGTTTCAACAAGAAATATTATATCATTTTTACTTGGTATCCAATTGAACATTGGACCATTGCTCCATGGAAATACACTATGATTATGAGAGAGGATGAAAAGTGTCCCAAATTCCTATTTATTATTATACTTTTGATCTCTATCCCTAATAATAGTTCTTATAGTTCTAATTATTTCCAATTTTCCTTCATACCTCCAATTTTTTTTACCTTTTGAACTTCCCTAATTTAACTTACTTCTAGACTCATTGGAATTTTATTGAGTATGCCACATTTATGTCCATTATAGATTACCTTAACATGAATTGGCATATTTCTATTCTTAATTATTTTTCTTCACCTCTTTTCTTGTATGAGACAATTTGTTTGAATTTGTAGCTTGTTTTGTAGTCCATCCTTGACACGAGTTAACATGTCCTCTTCTTTATCCTCTTTCAAACAAAAAATTATCATAGTTTATGTATTAGGATAAGGACAATGTGTAATGTCCCCCGGATGGGGTGGCACGTGGAGCGATAAGGCCACGTGGGCATGCACCAGGACGCGGACTTAATGCATCAACTGGACATTACACCGCGGCCATTAACCACGCATGAGTCCGCGCAGAGCTATTGAAGGGATGAGGCCCCTCGCGCGAGCGAAGGGTACTCCTCACCAGGGCATTTACGAGCAACCATCAATGGAATTCATCACGGTAATTGATATGGTACTTGATATGGTTTTCGTGTTCATTTGCTTGGGTGACGCATTGCTTTCGTGAGGCTTCCGGCGCTGTGGAGACTTCTCTCCCGTCTCCCTGTCACAGGGATAGTGCTCGGCACCCCCGCCTCCTCTCAGAAATAGTTCGACACGCACCAGAGGCATCGAGACTCCTCACTACATATCCTCCATGCCACGCATTCGGGGGAGACCGCGTCGTGGAGCGGCGTGGTATGCTACAGCTTCGAGGCACAAACGGAAAGCACAGTTCGAGGCATCTCTGGCAATAGTGACACGGCGACGAAGGCACAGTTCAAGGCACATTTCGAGACCACACACGCCTCCCATGGCGTACGTAGAGGAGTTCGTCCTAGAAGGAGGCCCGCCCAGTCCGCCAGCAAATGTTTTCATTCCACCGGAGAATTGGCACCCGAGTACGAGTTTTGACTCCCACATCACACGGCAGGTAGCTTGTCAAATGTCCAACCCTGCCGCAGGAAGCCTAGCAGAGACATACTCCCCCTGTTACATTCAAGAGGAAGCTCCACCTGAGCCTACCATCGATGGGGAGACCACTGGCCGAGAACATCAGGAGAATAGGAAAGCGACAGCTGGGACCAATGCCAGCGAGGAAACCAGCAGCCGAGACCAGCCACCTGCAGTCGATCGGGTTTACCTCGACCTTGTGTTTGAGATACGAGAAAAGATGGAGGACCTGGACTTCCGTTTAGGGCGTATGGACCAGCGGCTCGACATGTTCTTTGTCGCCCACTCCAGAGCTTTTGCAAAGAAACAATGCCCAACCTGCGCCAGACCATACTCCTTCCCGGCGAGGTGGAGACACTCTGAAGTTTAGAGCAGATGGCTCGGCACAGAGGTCACTCAATGTTTTGATGTTGTTGTTTCATTTCATGTTTTAGGAGAGATAGACGCCAGGTTGTCTCACTGCTAGCTAGTAGTTTAAGTTTCAAGTATGCAACTGTTAACTCTGTAAAGTCTGAATACTCTGTTTACTATGTGACAAATGGACATGGATGCCCAGCTGTCCTGGTTTCCTGCTCAGGCAGGACAGCTGGCATCATATACAGTTTTGTATTTTGGCTATTTTGATATGGTAATATAAAAGGTACTGCCCTCTTCTTATTTAAAAAAAAAAGGACAATGTGTAATGTCTTTTTTTTTTAAATCACTAAGAATTATCGAACAAATTAAAAATAAAATATTAAATAAATAAAAAGAATGAGACTAATATTATTCAAATATGGTAAAAATGGAAAGAAGGAGGTCATAAGTAATAAAACTAAACTTACTTTTATTGGAAAATTTCCCCCAAATCTAGTAGGAATTTTGTTACAAAATACATTTTTGATTAATTCATGAGAACTTTGATTAGAGAAATTCTCCCTTAAATGTTTTAGCTCATTTCAAAAAAAAAACATATTAGTGGAATTTCTGAAAAACTAGTGCATCAAAGATGAACTTTTCCTTTCCCAAAAAATAATTAAAATGAACTTAAGGAAGATATCAAGTTTGTCCACATATTTACTCACTCTCAAATTAAAATAACATATTTTTATGGTTTCCTTTAGACATCAAATCATGAACGGTAATTAAATTATAAAAATAAGTACAAGTGTATTTTATAATGTAATTGTTAGAGTATGTTCAAAGAAAATGAGATTCATCTTTAATACATTTGTATCATAAATTTTACTAGTTACCTTATACCAAGGTGTATTTTAGTTAGTATGATAACCAATTTCATTATCTAAGTCATGAACATCAACCCTATTTGAGCAATATTATTTTTGTTTTTAATTTTCACAATGTTCGTAAAGTAGTTTTGATAAGCTAAATTAGGACGTATAAAATCTTCATAGTATTTCCAATGCTTTTAATGAATGATTTGATTGGAATATTAAGATTTTCTTTAAAATTTGTAATAATAATGATAATTATAATTATAATAATATTTGTTATGTTTATTTCAAGGTGTAACCAAGGAAAATATGTTATGGAGATTCTGAATATATTCATAATGATGGATTTTAAATCCATTCCTACAATGATGGTGAAAAATATGAATTTATTAAGTGATACATCTTTAGAGAAAGTGGATGCCACCATGTATAGACAAATGATTGGTTCGTTAATGTACTTAACTAAGACGAGTCTAGATATATTTTTTGTGATGAACACATTGAGTCAGTATATTGTTGAGCCTAGAGGTGTTCACTTGATTGAAACAAAACATGTGATGAGGTACTTGAAAGGTACAATTGACTATGGACTCAGATATGTTTTCAATCGTGAGATAAGCCTAAAAGGATTTACTTATTAAGATTGTGATGGTAGTGTTGCAGAACATAAGAGTACATCTGAATGTTGCTTCAGTTTGGGATAGGCTATGATCTCATGGTTTAACAAGAACAAGACTAGTGTGGCACTTAGTACAACTGAGGAAGAGTATTTAGAAACATGTTCAAGAAGAAGTGAAACATTGTGGCTTCAGAAGCTACTTGCAGGATTTTTTGATCTCGAGTTAGAGGTGACTTGTATCTGGTTTGACAACCAAAGTTGTGTGAATTTGTCAAAGAACCCAATGTATCATGACAAGTCCAAGCATATCAATATCAGGTACCATTATATCATATATATGGTACAGAAGGGAGAAGTGAAGCTCTAGTATGTCTCTACAGATGAGAATATAGTTGACATGTTGACCAAGCCTCTGTCAAGCATGAAGTTTGTGTACTTTAGAGATAAGCTTGGTGTGGTCCAGAACGACTTCCCTAGTAAGAGGGAGTGATGAGTTACATATTTGATTCCAAGGAAACAACATCAGAGTGTGGAAACAACATAAGGTATTCATTCACGATCACGTTATTGACTGTGGCACCGGTCAACATGACCTTTCACAAGGTCAACATATGTTGATCTTCGGGGCTGACGAGTTTCCTAACTTTTCAATATGTAGGGGAAACCTGTGTGGTTAGACGTGTTTCCTAGCCTTGGGATAGATTGGTAGTGTGTGCTCACTACATGTCTTAATCCTTGTGATTAGATTCTTGGTCATTGTGGACTAGTTTCCTGGTTTTCCAACCAGAGGTTACTAGTTCTATATGAACTAAATGCCAAATTTTATGTGAGCTGGCGAGTTACTAGTCATGTATGAAATAGATGCTAGATTATGTGTGAGCTAGCGAGTTACTACTTTTGTATGAAATAGATGCAATATTTTGTTTGAGCCGATGAGTTACTATTTTTGTATGAACTAGATGTCATAATTTTTGTGATATGATGAGTTACTAGTTCTGTATAAACTAGATGCTAGATTCTATGTGAGTTGGCAGTTGAAGTCCCGTGATGACATAAATCCAGGAAGGATGATGAGACACTAGATGTATGACTTGGTTACAATACTTCTTCAATATAGATTTGTGGAAATTCAACAAGTCAATGGTCAAGTGTACAGAAGTCTAGAAGCAGTCAGATCGATCATTCTAGAAGAATACCTTCCTTGCCAAGAGGGAGTATTGAAATTTGAGTAGATTCAGAAGATACTCTTATTATATTAGACCAATACAATACCCTAAAATAATAATATTATGTTGTATTTTTAAATTCGTCCCTATTGTTCCTTTGTAAAATTCAAATGTAAATTATAAAGTGTAAAGTGTACAAGTCAGACATGACCTAATTAAAGGGTGACTCAACTTGTATTATAAGAGGCTAGGCACCTCATTTGGTGAAAATATACAACACAAGTTCTCTCTATCAAGAAAAAGTGCACAAGTTTGAGGAGGAGACACAACTATAGAGTAAGGGTGTTTTGGTGAAGGATTTTGGTTATCTCTTGGAGGACTATCTTGGTCTAGTGTTGTGCTACCCTATTCTAGTTAGGGTTTCTAGTATATCTTTTGATTATATTCTATTTGGTGAGATCTCTCTTGAGAGAGACATTGTACTTGTTGACAAATATATATTGAAGAAGCTCTATTGGGTTTTCTCCCCTGAGAGGGTTTCCTAAGATAAATATTATGTATATTGTGGATGTCTTTCTTTCAGTTATCTTTATGCATGCAATTATTGTTCTAATTATTAAAAGTTAAATAATATTTAATACACTTAACATATTAAGAAAATTTTAACACTCTATTCACTTGTATAATTTTTATCATGAACACGTACTAGTTGTGAACCAACCATACCTTTAGGAAAGACACTGGTGCCATATAGATTTACTGGGAACATGTTGTAATTCATGGCCTAACATAAACTTGACTATAAATAATAAGAAATTGGCCATACTATGGACATATTTCCATATACCAAGACACCTAGGTAACCAACCAAGGTGATCGGTAGTTATTTAGGAAAATAGTCTGGATACATGATGTGTCCAAGTCAATATTACATCATTTATGCACCTGCCAATGATGACTCATAGTAAAAAATTCGTTAAACAATATTTCATCAAGGAACAGTTAGAACGAACATAACACATAGTTATATCTATCTTTCAACTACTACACACCTTACCAGGCAGACTAAGGAATGACTTTTAGATCACAAAGTATTTCCATGCATGGTTGCACAACATTAGTAAGAGATAATGATACATATGTCATCAATTCATATACCTTGTTCTTCCTTTGTATTTTTTCATGTGTTTAGAGTCTTCATCTACATCTTTGACCTCTAGATCTGCAGTGTCATTGTCAAATTGTTGTCTTGGATTTCCATATTCACCTATGATTTTTTAAATTAGATAATTCTAACAAAACCACCACATTCCATATTGATTTAGCCAATATCAACACATTAGTTAACTTCATTGAATCCAAGACACTCCCCATAACTCCATTACAGGTCTACATCAACATGCAACATTTGATCCAATAAACTAACCATGCTTTTAATAGGCACACAAACAAACACTTCCATACCATTTTCACAATTTTAACATACTTAGTGATCAACATATCATATGCCATAATTTCCATGCATCAATGCTTGTGAAGTGAAATTAACCTCACTTTGCCTCTTTTCAACATCCCTATGGTTTCTTTATTGTGCATTTATTTCAACAGTTGTTATAGCCTCTACAGTCACTACAACTAGTATTCAAACTTCAAATTGGACTCTTAACAACAACATACAAAAAAATCTAATATTTTCCACTTTACTTACTTAATATGATGGAGTTTCATGGTACAATTCACTTGTGGTTCACATGGAATGCTATTGTGATATCCTAGAATTATGAAAAAATAAATTATTTCAAAGTTGTTATTCTCAAAATAAATTTCCATTTTTGGAAAATTCCAATTTTGGATTTTTGAAGTATGTAATTATTATTTTATGACTGTTGGAAAAACATTTGACTTGCCAACTATCCTCTTTTGATGGACACGTGTATGATACAAACATTTTTAATAAATTTAATGTTGGAGAATAGATGGAGTAGTGAGGTTAAAAATAGATGATTATGACTCCATGAGTGGGGAACATGGTTGAGTTAACTCATAGATGATTTTTACAAGTGTCAGAAGTTTAATTCTATCACTAGCATCCCCTAGAAAATGGATTTGTAAAGCTACAAATTTCCCAAGGAGGGAAAAGAATGGAAATACCTAGGCATGAGATAAAAAGAACATATGTGGGAGGAAAGATGATGCTTAGTATGTTGGGGACAAGAAATATTTTTTCTATTATGAGAACATCTAGTGTGAGCCAAATATTTTTATGAATTGTTCAGTGAGACAGTGGCTAAGAGTGATGCTCAGTATTCCCCTATGGAGTCATGGTCATCCTAGGGGGTGGTATTCCCCTATGGAGTCATGGTCATCCTAGGGGGTGATCAGGACAAGTAAAAGTGGTTGTTTTGCATCTATGATTGGGTGGAACATGGTTGGTCCATTTGTTTTCCCAGCATAGATTTCTCAGATATGTATCTTATCTATGTACTTTTATTTTCTGAAGTATTATATGGTTGATGTTATATATATATATATATATATATATAGAAATGATAATATATGTAAGTGTGCCTCATGGCCTTGATAGGTTTGTGGAATTGTCCATTATTTAAATTACTGGTTAGAATGTCCTTTTTTGAAATGATTATATATATATATATATATATATATATATATGGGTGTGCCTCCTGGATATAGTAGTTTTATTGATTTACCTATTGTTTAAATTATCGTACACAAAATAAACTATGTCGGAAAAGAAATAAGTGAAACCAGCGCAAGCATAACGTATCGAAGAAAAATAAGTAAATCGTGTAGTTTTAATTCTTCTTATATAATTCGGACTGATGGAATAAATACCCATGTGGTCTTATTGGAGTACAAAAACAAGTGATTTAAAAGTCCCATTTACATGTGGGTTTATATACATTAACAAAAAATGGATATCTAATATATTAACTCTCGGAGATCATTATGAACAAATTCATCTATACAGATTGATGGATATCTATTGTATATGGAGCCATTATAGTTTTCCTTCCAAGTAAGTGTGAATAGACAGTGTTATACAAGCCGAATAAAACTCTAGTAATTTTCAAAGTACTTTTAAATAACATCAATTGTCTATAACAGAGGTAAGTGAACAAAAGACTTTGGTTTGAACTGGGGAAGAAATTCTCAGGAAAAGAGAATTGCCAAAGTGGAACCCGAAGTTCCTTTTCTAGGATGAGTCTTCTCCCTTCATAGAATCACGACATCCAATTTCAACCTACAAAAGAAACCAGGATAGGATTATGATACCATCATATTATAATCGAAATGAAATAAGATAAATCAAGATGATAAAGGGCATGTACTTATCTCGAGGACTGACCGTCCCTTCGATCCTTGCGAAGTTAATTCTGTGACTCAAGAGGAGGAGTGGCTGCTCAATAGGTTGATGGGTTCCCTCGCAAGAATGGGAACCCATCATCAAAATGCATATCCATAAACTTAAACCAATAAAAATTATAGAGAGTAATGGTAAGGTTTTTTTACCGCGAAATCGCATACAAATAGGTTGATGGGTTCCCTCGCAAGAATGGGGACCCATCATCAAAATGCATATCCATAAACTTAAACCAATAAAAATTATAGAGAGTAATGGTAAGGTTTTTTTACCGCGAAATCGCATACAGAGTTTAAATTTCGGTGAATAATTATAAAGAATTTTTACAAAGGAGCATTTTCGAGTGCTATACAAAGTTAACATTACTAAGAGTAATTCAAAGAACAAATTACAGAGGAGCATTTACTAGTTCTATTCAGAGTTAAAATTATAGAGGGTAATTCAAAGAACAAATTACAGAGGAGCATTTACCAGTGCTTTAAAGAGTTAAAATTACCGAGATTAATTCAAAGAACAAATTGTGGAGGAGCATTTAACAGTGCTATACATAGTTAAAATTACTGAGAGTAATTCAAAGAACAAATTACAGAGGAGAATTTACTAGTTCTATATAGATTTAAAATTACTAAGAGCAATTCAAAGAATAATTATAGAGGACCATTTACCAGTGCTATACAAAGTAAAATTACAAATAGTAATTTGAAGAACAATTATAGAATCGTATATACAATGATAATACAAAGGTAAGAATAATAGAGGGTATTTATGATAGGTATTTACAGAGAAGTACCTATCAATGCTATTATAGAGTCTAAATACCAAAATATCTATAAGGAATGGTTACAGGCAATAACCACCAAAAAACCCAATTTTGAGTCTAGTTACAGAGACAACGACAACCCTTGAAGGAGATAGACCTTCACATTTCCTCATCGGACTCTGGAAGATTTATTAGATAGGGAGATAAATATAATAGTGAGTAACCTCAATAGAATAGATATAGCATATAAGTAAAACCTTTACATCACACGGAGTGGGACGGTCTCAAATCTAACATAGCTACGGAAAAACCGTCAAGAAATGTGGTATAACTATAATACAATGAGTGCCAAGTGTTATGGTCCAGTCCTGGAAAAACCCAAGAAAGTATATATATAAGTCTATGGTACAATGGTTAAACCTTTACTGTGGCATGATTTGTCTTGATGGTTGGACATAGAGAGGGAACCGACTGTGTACAAAATCAAGAGAAAACGATCGGGTTTATCTCCCCACACTCTAAACCTCATAGTAATTAACTCACAGGGTATTAACAACCTTGTTTAAATGTTGACCGAGAGTGGAAACAAAAACTTAAAGGACTTATTTATGTACCAAACAAAACAAAGAATGACTCTGGCCATGGGATTTGAACTTGGGAGATCTCAGCCAGACACAGAACAAGCGACATAAATATTTAAAAGATAAATAAAACACAGTCTCTTCCAAATCCAAGCTATCACAAATAGAGACACCTTACCTGTTATATATGCTTGTGACTTCCATAGGCCTTCTTCTATATCTACCTTACTCTTGAGCAGGCGCTACAAAGTAACTAGGTCATAGGGAGAGCTACAGGGAGGAAGACTAACGAAATACAGATAAGAGGCTAAATGTGTTGGACATAATTGCGCCTTGAACCCTTCATTTTGAATGTAAGGGTGGTTGAGTACGTTTTCCCCGACTACCATGTGAATTCGGTGTAGTGGAGGGATAGTATTGGATAATTTTCCTGAAGCATAAGAACTGAGGGTACATGGTAAGTAGTCATTTTTATTATCTTCCATCCCCTTCAATGCGAGGAAGAACCAGTGTTAGGTCATGAATTCCGAGGCACCAGTCTGACTTGTCACCCACTATGTCTAACGAGCCACTATATCAACTACCTTGTTGATTAGTAGGACTAAGGTTTGGTTAGGACGAGTGCCATTTATGTCAGGAATGCATAGTATATGAGTGTAACTACCTTTATCATTTTGGTCCCATGTTTCACGACCTAAAAATAAAATCTTTAGCTCTAATATTTACATGGCCATAATTTAGACGTGTATAGATTATATGCAGAGGATGCATTATAAATTTATATAACCAGTATGAACCAACCATCACAATGGCTATGGTTTTTGTTCTCCTAACTTAGAAATAAAGTTTAATGTGGTTAAATCCTTTTACACCATAACTTAAATTGATATGGAACTTCAATTGATATGGGATTTGGCACTATGGTTTAGCCTAAATGTAATAGGTGATGACTAGTATTCTCTTATATTTTTTAGGAATAAAACTATTATGGATAAATCATCATGGCGCCACAAGAATAAGGTAAGAATGTTTATGAAAGGGTGCCACTATGGTGTGGATAGTAAATGTCTTTCTTTGGTGAGTAGTCTAAATAATTTTTTTGTTTTAAATGAAATCAAGGAGTGGTTTCAAGTAAGGAATGCTTGAGATAGTAAATAAGTGAATGGTTAAAAAACTATTATGGAGAAATCATCATGGCACCACAAGAATAAGGTAAGACTTTTTATGAAAGAGTTCCACTATGGTGCGAGTAGTAAATTCCTTTCTTTGGTGAGTAGTTTAAATAAACAAATATTTTTAATTAATTCAAGGAGTGGTGTCAAGTAATGAATGTTTGAAACAATAAAGCAATGAATGGGTAAAAAATCTTGGACAACTTATAATGCAGTTGAGAAAACGTCTCAAAGTTGTTTCCCCCTTTATAAAAAAAACAATTGTAGATAAACTTTGGGGTATATTACATATGGTATCAGAGTTGTTGGTTACAACACTTAGGCCTAAGGGAAACATCATAAAGTTATTTTTGTTGAAGGAAAAATATAACAAATAATATTTATTGTTACAAACAAAAAATATTTTTTCTTTTGTGAAAATGTCGGAGCAGAATGGAGAAGGAGAAAGACTTGATAGAAACCACAATCAAGAGATCCCTACAGACCCAGAACATCATAGTGAGGGAATTTTAGCCACCCAATTATTGGAAACAATGAAGAATCTTATTGTGGAATTGCAAGTGTTTAAAACTGATAATGAAATGTTAAAGAAATATCAAGAAGATCAGTTGGAAATTATTGAAATGTTGTTACACAGTATATAAAAAAATAAAAGTCCAAGAAATAATGAGATGGAAAAGGAGTTCAATAAAAATTCCTCAAAGAATTCTACTCACGAAACAGAAGGAGAAGACAAATCTTTTGAGGACACACACATGATAGAAAACAAGGCATCTACATGAAATAAGATGAAACAATTGGATCACCTTGAAGGTGAATTTAAAAATATAAAACCCTCCACCTTTGATGGGGAATAAAAGACTGGTGAGTAATTTGAAGCATGGCTACTAGACATAAATAAATACTTTTAAATTTATAATTACTCTAGTAATATGAAGGTTAGAATGGCCATTTATAACTTAAAAGGAAAAACTAGTATTTGGTGTCAAGATCTGAAGCTAGGGAAATGATTGAAATAAAAACAGATGGACTGATTAGAATTCAAAAAGAATTTCAAGAAACAATACCTCTCATAAAGTTATTTCGAAAGAAAGACTAAGGAATTTTACGAATTACGATTAGGACAAACGGCTATGGATGATTTGATCAATAAATTCTTATATATGTTAAGGTTTGTGGCCTAAATCAAAGAAGATAAGGTAAAAAATCAAAGGTTCTTAAGTTTTCTACCACATTCTTATAAATACAAAATTGAATTTGATAATCCTAAGTCTTTAAATGAGGTATTTAGGAAGGCTCGAATGTTTTACAAACAATATAAATAAAGATCTGAAACTCCTAAATCTTGGAAATATAAGAAGCAAGATAAATTAAATCAGCACAAGAAAGGCTTCCATTTGGCCCCTTTCCGTAACATGAATAAAGGATTCCAAAGGAAGGAATATCCCTCTAACACAAATCATATAGAAGGGGGTAATAATCCAGTCAATTTGAGATTCAAGAAGGTAGGTGACAGTCCCAGAGAACCATTGAAATGTTAGGAGTGTGGAGAACCCCACTTATGGAGAAATTTTCCACATTTAAACCCATTAGCAAGGAATTCAGTCCACATCCTTCAAGAGGCTTCAACAATTAGATATTTTGGCATAAGCATGCATAATATCAATGCAACTTTAGATGGGAGGAAAGCAGATCATCAATCCACCATTGTGGAAATTGAAGGTAAAATTTATAACAACAGTGTCTCTATACTTATTGTCCCATGAGCTAGTCTAAGTTATATTTCTCCAAACTTAGTAGAATCAAAGAAGTTAAAGAAGGTAAGACGTGATAAATCTCAATTAGTACAGCTAGCAATAGGAACAAAAAGAAAGGTAACATAACTTGTTTCTAATTTTGAAATCAGTATAAATGGTTAGAATACAAAGTTAAATCTCAACACATTACCTTTACGTTTATATGACATAATTATCGACATGGACTGGTTAGAAAAGCGTAAAATGATATTGAATTTTTATGAAAAATATTTTGTATACAAGGATGAAAACAATACAGCAAGAACAGTATAGGGAATCATAAGTCCAATTTATGTTAGAAAAATATCAGCAATGCAATTCAAGATATGTATTAATAAGGGTTGCAAAGTTTATGCTATTCAAGTAACTAACCTATTGGAAAAAGAAAACAAACCAAGTTTGGAAGACTTTGTAGTCCTTCAAGGGTTTAAATATGTATTTGTAGAAGAAATAACAGAACTACCTCCAAGGGGAGAGATATATTTCTCTATCGATCTACTACCTGGATTTTCCCCAGTATCAAAGGCACCCTATAGAATGAGTGTTCTCGAATTAACAGAACTAAAAATTCAGTTACAGGGATTGTTAGATAAAGAATACACTAGACCAAATGTTTCACCTTGGGGAGCACCAATTTTGTTTGTTAAAAATCAATATGTAACGCTAATATTATGTATCGATTATCATCAGCTGAATAAAATGACGATTAAAAATAAATACCCTTTACCTAGAATAAACTATCTCTTTGACCAGGTTGGAGGAGAAAAAATATCCTCTGAACTAGACTTGAGATCTAGTTACCACCAAGTCTATATAAAGGATGAAAACATTAAAAAAACAATCAGAAAATGTTACGAACATTACAAATTTGTAGTGATTATGTTTGGACTAACTAATGCAGCAACAACTTTTATGTGTTTTATGAATAGTATATTCGGCTAGTATTTGGATAATTTTGTGCTAATTTTTATCGATGATATACTAATCTATTAAAAAACTGAAGAATAACATGAACAAAATTTGAAAACAATATTATAGACTCTAAGATAAAATAAGTTGTATGCTAAGTTTGATAAATGTGATTTCTACCGAAGGAATATACAATATTTAGGGCATGTAATATCGGAAGATGACATTGCAGTAGACCATGAAAAGATTAGAGCCATTATGGAGTGGCCTATTCCTAAAGAAATAGAAGACATAAGTTCTTTCATGGGTATTATCGGCTATTACCAGAGGTTTATTGAAGGGTTTTCTAAAATTGCCTATCTGATTACATCACTGCAAAAAAAGGGAACAAAATTTAATTGGTGTCAAAAATGTTAAGACAATTTTGATAAATCAAAAGGACTGTTAACTACAGTGCCAATCCTTAAAGTAGAAGACCTATATAAAGACTTTGCAGCTTGTGTGGATGCAAGTAAAGAAGTATTAGGAGGAGTGCTAACCCGAGATGGACACATCATTTGTTACGAATCACACAAATTAAAGGAACATGAATGAAACTATGCAACTCATGATCTAGAGTTAGCAACTACAATTCATGCTTTGAAAATGTGGCGTCATTATTTAATGGGAAGGAAATTTCTATTACTAATGGATAACAGTGTTGTAAAACACTTGTTCAGTCAAAAAGATCTCAATGCAAGACAGGCAAGGTGGTTGGCCCTTTTTAAGTGAGTTCGATTTTGAAGTACGACACATCAAGGGAAAATAAAATAAAGTTGCAGATGCATTAATTCGAAGGACTGATGAGCGATATGAAGTAATTATCAGCAAAATTGAAAATGATATTGAGGATAGAATTAAATATGCAAGAAGAAATGATGAAAATTACATCAAAACAAGAGACCAATTGCAAAGAAATGAGGAAAATATTCAAAGTACAGATCTTAGTATAGATAAAAGTGGACTGTTAAGATTCAGAAACGGGCTATATGTACCTAACTATACTGAATTGAAGATGCTAATTTTTTATGAGCTGCACAAAAAACTATATTCTGGTCATCCAGGATACTAGAAAATTATTACATCCTTAAGAAAATAGCTTTATTAGCCTAACATGAAGAATGAAACAAATGCATACTTGTCTAAATGTTTATATTGTCAATAGGTAAAGGATGAGCATCAACATCCGGAAGGTTTGTTATAGCCTCTACCCATACCCGAATGGAGGTGGGAAATTATTTCAATGGACTTCATCACAGGTTTGGCTAAGACTCAAAGACAAAATGATTCAATTATGGTAGTAATTGATAAGCTAAGTAAGTATGCACATTTTATACCTGTGAAATCTACTTACAAAGATATTAATATCACTGAAATTTTTATGAAATAAATATTTAGGTTACATGGGATTCCTAAGATGGTGATTTTAGATAGAGATTTCAAATTTACATCCAATTATTGGAAAGAATTGTTTGGAGGTTTAGACACTAAATTGAATTTCAACACAAGTTACCATCCAAAAATGGATGGGAAAATAGAATGAATGAATAAAGTTATCAAAGACATGTTACAAATCTATTTAAGTACAAAAACAACTAAGTGGGAAGAGTATCTACATTTAGTTGAATTCACATACAATAATGGGTATCAAGCATTAGCTAAGATGAGTCCCTTTGAAGTCTTATACATAAGAAAATGTACAACCCCGATCAGTTGGGATAATCTGATTGAAAGGATTATGGTTGGACCAGAAATGCTCCAAGAAATGGAAAGGTTGGTAAAAAGGGTACAACAAAGTTTAAAAGAGGCACAAGACCGACAGAAAAGCTATGTAGATATAAAAAGAAGACATCAAGAATTCAAAATTGGAGAGCATGTATATCTCAAAGTTAAAGCAAGGAGAATCTCCCTTAAACTAGGGAGTTGTTCCAAGTTAGCGCCAAGATTTTGTGGTCCTTTCGAGATCTTAACTCGAATCAGACTAGTGGCGTATCAACTAGCCCTCCCTGCAAATTTAAAAGTTTATAATGTTTTTCATGTTTCACTATTAAAAAGATATATTCATGATCCTACTCACATCATTGATGGGAACATGGTGCAGGTGGAACCAGAAGGTGATTTCCAAGTGGAACCTCGATGCATTTTGGATAGGAAATAAACATTACTTTGGAATAGAACTATTGCCCAGGTAAAAGTTCAATGGAAGCACTTTAGTCCTGAGGAGGTTGCCTGGGAATTGGAAGAAGATATGTAGAAATCTTATCCAATTATGTTCCAAGAGACAATTTGAAAACTGAGGACAGGGTTATACTTAACGGGGAGAGTATGTGATATACTCAAATTATGAAAAATTAAATTATTTCAAAGTTGTTATTCTCAAAATAAATTTCCATTTTTTGGAAATTCAAATTTTAGATTTTTAAAGTATGTAATTATTATTTTATGACTGTTGGACAAAAGTTTGACTTGCCAATTGTACTCTTTTGATGGACACATGTATGAGACAATTTTTTTTAATAAATTTAATGCTGAAGAACATATGGAACAACCAAGTTAAAAATAGATGACTATCACTCCATGAGTGGGGAACAAGGTTGAGTTAACTGAGAGCTTATTTTTACAAGTACCAGGAGTTGAGTTCTGTCACTAGCAGACCCTAGAAATCAGGGATTTGTAAAGATGTAAAATTCCCAAGGAGGGAAAGAATGGAAATACCTAAGCATGAAATAAAAAACAATATATGTGGGAGGAATGATGTTTCTTAGTATGTTGGGGAAACAAAACTATTTTGTTGTTATGAGCACATCTAGTGTGAGGAAAAAAAAATTATGAACTATTCAACAAGATAGTGGCTAAGAGTGATGCTCATTTTTCCCTTATGGATTCATGTTCGAGCTAGGGGATGATCATGACAAATAAAAGTGGTTGTTCTGCATCTATGGTTGGGTGGAACATAGTTGTTCCATTTATTTTCACAACATCCATTTCTCAGATATATATCTTATATATGTAATTTTATTTTTTGAAGTATTTTATATATATATATATATATATATATATATATAAGTATGAATGATAATCTATGTAAGTGTGCCTCATGGCCTTGAAAGATATGTGGAATTATCCATTATTTAAATTGCTAGTTAGAATTGCCTTTTCTGAAATGATTATATGTTTAATATATATATATATATATATATATATTACTCTGTATGGGTGTGCCTCCTAGTTATAGTAGTTTTATTTATTTACCTATTGTTTAAATTATCGTACACAAAATAAACTACTTCTGAAAATAAACAAATGAAACAAATGCAAACGGATTGTATCGAAGAAAAATAAGTAAAATGTGTAGTTTTACTTCTTATTATATAATTTGAACTGATGGAATAAATACCCATGCGATCTTAATGGAGTGCAAAAACAAGTGATTTAAAAGTCCCATATATATGTGGGTTTATATGTATTAATGAAAATGGCTATCTAATATATTAAATTTCAGAGATCGTTATTACCAAATTCATCTATACAGATTGATAGGTCTCTGTTGTATATAGAGACATTATAGTTTTCCTTCAAAGTAAGTGTGAATACACAAGGTTATACATGCCGAATAAAAATCTAGTAATTTTCAAAGAACTTTTAAATAACATCAACTGTCTATAACATAGGTAAGTGAAGGAAAGACTCTGGTTCGAACTAGGGAAGAAAATTTCAGCAAGAGAGCATTGTTGCAGTGGAACCCGATGTACCTTTTCCAAGGTGAATGTTCTCCCTTCGCGAAATCACGACATCCGAGTTCAACCTGCAAAAGGAAATACGATTATATTATAATCAAAAGGAAATACGATAAATCAAGACGAGAAAGGGAAGGTACTTATCTTGGGACTGACCATCCCTTCGATCCTTGCGAAGTGAAGTATGTGACTCAAGAGGAGGAGTGGGTGGATAATAGGATGATGGGTTCCCTCACAAGAACATGGACCCATCATCAAAATGCATATCCATAAACTTAAACCAATAAAAATTATAGAGAGTAATGGAAAGGTTTTGTTACTGCGAAATCCCATACAGAGTTTAAATTTCAGTGAATAATTATAAAGAATTGTTACAGAGGAGAATTTTCCATTTCTATATAGAGTTAAAATTATCGAGAGTAATTCAAAGAACAAACTACAAAGGATCATTTACCAGTTCTATACAGAGTTAAAATTACCGAGACTAATTCAAAGAACAAATTACAGAGGAGCATTTACTAGTGCTATACAAAGTTAAAATTACCAAGAGTAATTCAAAGAGAAAATTACAGAGGAGCATTTACCAATGCTATACAGAGTTAAAATTACCAAGTGTAATTCAAAGATAAAATTACAGAGGAGCATTTACTAGTCATATACAGAGTTAAAATTAATGAGAGTAATTCAAAGAATAATTACAGAGGAACATTTACCACTGTTATATAGAGTAAAATTACAGAGAGTAATCCGAAGAATAGTTAGAGAGTCGTATGTACAATGCTAATATAGAGGTAACAATCACAAAGGTTATTTACGATAGGTAGTTACCGAGAAGTACATATCAATGCTATTATAGAAACTAAATACGAAAATAATCATGAGTAATCGTTACTTGGAACAAGCACCGAAATTCAATTTTTAAGTCTAGTTACAGAGACAACGATGACCCTTGAAGGAGATAGACCTTCACGTTTCCTCATCGAACTCAGGCATACTTCTTAGATAGGGAGATAAAGATAACAGTGAGTAACTGAAAGACAATAGTGATAGCATATAAATAAAACCTTTACATTACACAAAGTGGGTCGGTCTCAAACATAAAGTAGCTATGCAAAAACCGTCAAGAATCGTGGTATAACTGTAATACAACAAGCGCCAAGTGTTACAGTATAGTCCTGAAAAAACCTAAGAAAGTATATATATAACTCTATATGACGGTTAGGTATAATGGTTAAACCTTGAATGTGGAGTGATTTGGCTTGATGGTTGGACATGGAGAGGGAACCGAATGTGTACAAACTCAAGAGAAGACGACCGGGTTTCTCTCCCCACACTATGAACTTCACAGTCATTATCTCATAGGGTATTAACACCCTTGTTTAAACGTTAACCGAGAGTTGAAACAAAAACTTAAGGGACTTAGTTATGTACCAAACAAAACAAGGAAGGAATCTGGCCATGGGGTTTGAACTTGGGAGAACTCAGCCATACATAGGACAAGCGACGTAAATCCTTAATACAAAAATAAAACACAGTCTCTTCTGAATCCAAGCTATCATGAATAGATACACCTTACCTGTTACAAATGATTGCGACATCCATAGGCCTTTTGTTGTATCTACCTTACTCTAGAGCAGGCGCTACAAAGTAACTAGGTCTCAAGACTAACCAAATACAGGTAAGAAGCCGAATGTGTTGGGCATAATGGCACCTCGAACCCTTCGTTCAGAACGTAAGGGTTGTGGAGTATGTTTTCCCCGACTTCCATGTGAATCTGATGTAGTGGAGGGCTAGTATTGGATAATTTTTCTGAAGCACCAGAACTCAGGGTATGTGGTAGGTAGTAGTTTTAATTATTTTCCATTCCCTTCAATGCGAGAAAGAACTAGTGTCAGGTCATGAATTTTAATGTGCAAGTCTGACTTGTCACCCACTATGTATAACGAGCCACTATATCAACTACCTCGTTCCATTTTAATGTTAGCAGGACTAAGTTCTGGTTAGGACGGGTTCCATTTATGTCGGGAATGCATAGTATCTAAGTGTAACTACATTTATCATTTTGGTCCCATGTTTCGCGACCTGAAAGGAACCTTTTTAACTCTAATCTTTACATCGCCAGAATTTAGATGTGTATAGATTACACGGGGATGACACATTATATAGTTATATAACCAGTATGACCCGACCATCACGATGGCTATGATTTTTTTTCGCCTAACTTAGCAATAAACTTCAATGTGGATAAACCCTTTTACACCATAACTGAAATTGATATGGAACTTAAATTGATATGCGATTTGGCACTATGGTTTATCCTAAATGTAATAGGTGATGACTAGAATTCTATTATAGTTTTTAGGAATAAAACTATTATGGAGAAATCTTCATGGAACCATAAGAATAAGGTAAGAATTTTTATGAAAGGGTGACACTATGGTGCGAGTAGTAAATGGCTTTCTTTGGTGAGTAGTCTAAATAAAGTTTTTTTTTTTTAAATTAAATCAAGGGATGGTGTCAAGTAAGGAATGTTTGAAACAGTAAAGCAATGAATTGCTAAAAAACTATTATGAAGAAATTGTCATGATGCCACAAGAATAAGGTAAGAATGTTTATGAAAGGGTACCACTATGGTGCGAGTAGTAAATGCCTTTCGTTGGTGAGTAGTCTAAATAAAGTTCTTTTTGGATGAAATGAAGTGGTGTCAAGTAATGAATGTTTGAAACAATAAAACAGATAAAATATATGAGCAAAAACACCACGGTGAGGCTACGCTCACTTCTTATTATTCAATGAAGACGGATTACATATTTATATAGGAAAAGACTCTCCCGAGTCGGTTACATGCAAACCAAAGATGACTGGACTCTTAACTAAGAACTGACTCTTCTAACTGGCGCTTACAACTGGCGCTTATTATTGGCGCTTACAACTAGCACTTTCTCCATTATTTCCAAGTCTCCCCCTTAATGGAGAATG
>JZKD02S0716505.1:876944-889024 GCA_000966675.3 Picea glauca | reverse complement strand
CACCCAAGGATTCACACTGGAAAATGGCAAAACGAATTTTGAGATATGTAGCAGGAACACTACATTTTGGTTTATGGTACACTACATCTGATTGTAATCAACTTTCTGGTTACACCGATAGTGACTTTGCAGGCAGCCTAGATGACAGGAAAAGCACATCAGGATATGTTTTTCAACTGGGCACGAACCTGATTTCATGGGCATCGAAGAAGAAGCCAATAGTATCAATATCTTCTGCAGAGGAAGAGTATGTAGCTGCTACCTTAGCTTCATGTCAAGCTGTATGGCTTAGAATATTATTGAAAGACATGTCACAAACAAAGAAGGATCCAACTCCTATCTTCTGTGACAACACATCAGCAATTGCATTATCCAAGAACCATGTGTTTCATAAGAAGAGTAAACACCATTGACACTCGGTTTCATTTCATACATGAGTTAGTCAATAATGGTGACATTGCACTACAATTTTGTGGTTCTAGAGATCAACTTGTTGATATCTTCACCAAGCCACGAGGAAAGTCAGTTTTTGATTTCCAGAGACAGCACTTAGGCGTAGTCAGTGCAACTGATTGTAACTGTTGAGTCTAAGAGGGAGTATTAAATATATTGTATCCTCAACAGAATAACCGTACACTACCAGCTGTACTGGATAGTTGTACTTTCTATTTCTGTCTTGCTTGAGCATATATAAGCTCAGCTATCTCCTGTTGTTTGTAATCTCTTTTTGGAACTCTTCTGTACTTCTTCATACATTTGAATATACTATTCTTTTCTCTCTGCATTTCTCTTTGCTTCACAATTTATCACTATCGATGCTATCACTGTCTGATAGATTTGAGTGAAATTCATCACTGCTTGCATTGTTGCACGTTGGTACAATTTTAGTCCGTTTAGAAGATAAGCCTCAAATTGTTGCATATGAAGCCACAAAATCTTTTTAAAATGTGAGACACATCTTGAGACTACCTTGAACAATTTCGAATCTCTTCATGATCCAAAACCCCTTGCTCATTGACAGTTTGTTTGATCACATGGTTGAGAGTTGTTGAAGGTATGTGATTGTACAGTTCTGGCAGTGTTTGATGATGCACATGTGAGTACAGTAAGTAAATCATTCTGTGTTGAAGAACCACGATTTGAGGAGTACATACATTCCATGGATTCTTGCATCAAGACTATTTTGTCCATTGATGCCAACATTGAGGAAGAAAAGCTAGTAATTGGTGTGACATTTTGTATTTTCTGAGTTTTGTTTTTCTGAATTTTTTGTTCTCGCTTCAGATCTACACCATCTCATCACCTTTTGAGGCTAGCATTGTGTAAGGATCGCTCTTCGTGAAAGTACTTACATATATTGCATAAATTATTTTTACTTGTTAGAAATTGTGGGTGAGATGAGATGTGAGTAAAGTTGCTTGCTACTCTCATGGGTAAGCAAAGGAGAATTAAACAACTCCGGAGAGAGTTGAAACACAGAGAGTTGAAACACATGCAGAGGAAGAATCGATGGGAAGAGTTATTATATTCTACAGATTAGTATGATGTGCTTTCAGTTGAAGAACCCATGTTTAAGGATTAGAATGTAAAAGTGGACTAGATCAATGATGATGATAAAGAAATTGGTGAAATATTGAAAAGACTAATTCCAGTTATGCCATCCTTCTCAGCTAAAAAAATTAATCTTTGGACAATTAAAATGGAAGGATTAAGTAGATTTATGGAAATTTGTTCAAAATTGTTTGGTCAATTCCCATGATAAAAGAAAAGATAAAATATCCTTATATCTTATCAGTTCAGCAGTGTCTCCTATTTTATATGAATTTGGTCATATGGACAATGCAAAATTGTTATGGGATATTTTAGAAATGAAATATAGTGAAACAAGTGCATCTTTATGAGGAAACTTTTGAAGTTGATGGTGAACTTATAGAAGATGTTGAACCCCATTGTGGTGAGTCAATGTGAATAATGATGATTGTAATGAAGAAAATGTCATTGAGGTAATGTATGATGAGGAGAACATGTCAAATGAATATTGGTTGAAGATCAAGCAGGAAATACAATATATTGATAATTTTCTAAATGTAAGAGACCTGCTTGAAACAATGAATGATGAGGAATCTGCAGCAATAGTGAATATTGTAGAAGAAATTGAAAAACATGTGTTAGATGATTTTGTAGACAACGTCAATACTAAAAGGAAGGTTAATAAAGATGAAATATTTGAAACTGCAACAACAAAACCGGGAGCACCGACAAAAGCAAACAACAATGAACAAGAGCACGCAGATGAAGTGCCAAAATATTTTGAAGAAGATTTTAAGTTCCTTGAAGAATGGCTTGAAAAGCCACAACTTACTCGAAATTGCATAGTAGGAGAACAAGATGAAAAGAACAAAAAATGCATTGATTTAAATATTCTAATGAATGGTTTTGAATCAGTAGGTTTTGACATCTGGGAACAACAAGTTGAATTTGAAGAAGAAGTATTTTATTGAAGTGGCAAGCAATGAAGTTGTTGTAGAAGAAAAATACATTGTAGTATTCACCTACAAACACGATTTGGAATTTGTTGATGACATCATGGATGAAGAACAAACTAAAAAAATTAATAAAATATTTATGCATTGGAGTCCTTAAGAAATCAAATTTTACTATGAGTGAATGTTGCAACAAATTGAGGATCAAAAACTCAATGGTGAAGAACAAACAACATAGAAAAATATGTGCCAGCAATTCACATACAAATATTTTTTTGAAGAAAAAGTTGAAGAGGAAAAACATGGACAATCTGAAATAATTTTCATATTGATGATGAACACCAACAAGAAGATTAGTAATAAGAAGCTTAAACGTGGAATTTTCAGCAAAAGAGGAAGACTTAAATTGAAAATGCTTAAAGGGTTAAGAATCTAGAAAAGAAGGAAGAGAAAAACTCACTCATACATGGAGTTAAAACAAATTTTAAGGTTTTGTTTGAATTGTCCTTTGTAATGTTTGTAAGCCTAGCTAAGATTAAGATCAACAGGCATGTTATGTATGGACATTGTATTAAATCCATTTCTCCATTAGGGAGGAGTGTTTGATAATAATGGTGAAATTTCATAGTTAGGAAATGGTTAAAACAAATTTATATTTTAGTCTTTGAGTGCTTTTCATATCCACGGACTTAGGAGATTGTTAGAGGCTATCCTAGCCTATAAATTTGTACTCAATTTATCAAATTAATATAGTGTGTGTGAGCATAGTCTCACTTGTGATGTTCCCTTGTGGCCTCATTAATTGTTGTGCATTACTCCAATTTTAACTAAAAATGTAAAAACCATAGTTTAAGAAACAATGACATCTTGAAGAAGTAATAGATAACTACAAAAACAATTGTTTTGCTTACAAAATGTCATAGTAATACAAGTAATGAAATCCATGGAAATGGCCCCACGTGGTCATAACATAATCAAGAATGGATGATATGACCCAAGAATCCAGTGCTCGCTGCACAAGGGACAATGATGAAAAAAATCGTTGACCTATTGTTACTTGGATGGATAAAACAAATATTTCCGCAAATGATGAAGGGTTTTATTACTCCCAAAATAACCCCATACAGAGAATATTATGCCTTAAAAATAAAACGAATCTTGGAATCTGAGATGTGCACACAAAGTTGTTGAAGCTTATATAACTAGCCTTCCCTAATCATATGATCTAGAAATGGAGTTTGGTTGATCACAGTAAGCTACTATAGAGATGAGAAGGTGGGTTCAAAGTAAGGATTGAAATCATATTGGTGCTTACAATCATCATCGACAGGCACCGCGATATCTGGGATATGCAAGGCACATGCATATAGTTGACTTAAGAGATTTGAAACATGATCCCTTCTTATCTTTAATAACCAAATGAAATTGTTGGATGTAGGACACTGACTTAATGTGCCGCTGATCTTGGATCTTACGTTATGAGTGGATAAAGACCAAAGGACGATGATCCATCTGAAATACGGTTTCATTTAAGCATGGCTCCACTCATGTTGGGAGGCATTAGATTCAATCTCAAAGGGCCATTAAAGGTCTAGAATGAATGAATTGGTGTGGAATGTAATACGTTCTTCAATTGATTAAATGTGTCTTTGGTCTATGAAATCCATTCAAAGTGGCATTTTTAAGAGAGTTGATACAAGGGATGGACCAGCTTATAGAGATGAGAAATGAATGTGTGATAGGAGTTCACTAGATGTAGGATGTTTTACAGGTCAACTATAGAACAAGGTAAAGGCCTCTTTATGAGGATAGGGCTTACTAGCCTAAAAAAAATCCATAAAACTCAAGTAAGAACCAAATCACTGCCTAAATTTTTTTCCTTGAGTTCTACCTTCAGTTTATTGGCATGGAAGAATGTTGTTGGAGAAGGTCATCTGAAGTGTTAATTTCTTGAGACCTAAAGTTTATTGGCATGGAATATTTTTGTTGGACATGGTTCATTTGATGTTTCAATCAAGACCACAATATCATCTAGAGAGATAATAATGGAATGCCCGATATATGATCGAAACATATCATTGATAAGCATTAGTGAGCGTAAAGGGCATGACCAACCATTCCAAGAGGCCAAATTTATCATTCAGAGTTGTTTTTCTAGAATAATATTCCTCAACCCACATTTGATAGTAGCCTGAGGTCAAATCTAACGTAATAAAATATGAAGCTCCTACTAAATGGTCTGGAAAATCCTGGCAAATAATATCCCTGTCACCAACCACTAGTCCTAGGATTCATTCTTTAGAGTGATAAATTATAGTGATCTACATCGTTAGATGTCAGGTTTAATTATTCCTATGCCCAAATGCGCTTGGATCTATTATTTAATTTTCATTCTCTCAACCGAGACAAAGTCTGTAGCTAGTGTGTTGGAAGAGAGGCACAAGGGACTAAATATATTCCATGATCGATATGGTGTGGAGGTGGAAAGCCTTGGTGTTATGAACAAATGTTTGGATAAGAGATGAGGAGAGGTTGAAGAGAGTCTGGTAATTGAGTAGTGGTATTGGGTTTGGCTTCACATATGATGTAAAGGTACAAGCATTTATGGATAGCCACCTGACATACAACGTCATTGTTAGAGAGAGAGGGAGAGTTGGGTGTGACCGAAGAGTGAAAGAGACAATGGAGAGGTCTTTTTTAGTAAGTATATAAGATTTATGATGACATTCATATTGGGAAAATTTATCAAATGAATTTTATTAGAAATACTAGAGATTAATAACATAAAATAAAATAAAATAAGTACAATAAAAATACTAAGTATATTATATCATGATTTATATTTGAAAATTCAAAGTCTTCATTAGATACAATCCACACGCCCAATACCAAAGTGTATAAAAACCATTCGTGTTGAAAAGCACCACTGTTGACCTAAAGAAAATTTAACTTATTGATTCTTTCATCAAGTCAAGTTTATCCAAACAATCCCCATTTTAAACTTGACTTAGCGTAATTATCAAGGTCCTACCCCCTTAACCATAACTTGGTCCCAACCATCTCACATTATGAGATTACTTCACACATTCCCCCTTAATCAAAGAATTAACTTCTCCAATTCAAAATCAAGCTAGCATATGAGTACACATATACCTATCCAAGTAGTTCATTTGAAAAATTGATCCTACATCCTCTCTATGCATGAGAGGGATGAAGCAATGTGTTATTGCGCTACATGTATGCATGAATAAGATGGCTTACAACAAACTTGAGGAATACAACCTACCTAAAGTTAGGATTTACAGCTTTGACCAAAAAACTCTAGGGTGTCGGGTACAATTGATCATGCACCCCTACATTTCAAAAAAATACATATTTTAATTCAGGTACAATAAAAATTTGAATTATTTACAACAACATTAAGATTATTCTCATCGTATTCCCAAAACATAAGCCAATAGAAAAAATCTAGGATCATTACCAATTCTTCTCACCATCGCTTATACTTAGTCAGTTCATAGAAAATCAATGTTTGAACTTGTGAGCTATAAATGTAATCGATTTTTGATGATGAATTCAAGTTTTTTGTGAGCACCCTCTCACCCAAAATTGAGAGATATCTTCTTTGTTAAATAACTCTTATTTTAACTTGGTATTAGAGCGCAAACAAAGAGATAAAGAAGCCCCTGGATATATTAGTCATCGTTTGAAGAGAAAGATAGAATTTGCTCTCATTCCTTCCACACAAGAATATGTTGCAGAATAGAGAAAATCCATGTGAAGTGAATCTAAGGGGAGTAACATTTCCTCCACCCAACATGAAGAGTCTTGTGCAATGACTCAAATCATAACCTTCATACGTGAGGATTTTTTTATTGAGAACTAGTGTAGAACAATGACTAATCCACTTTTTTATTTTTTGAAAGACGTGTAATCCTTTTGTAAACACGTCATGAAGATTTGTCACTAGATAAATTCTTCCATCCATTTGACCTTCGGATTATGTTTGGTTTGTTTTATATGTAGAGAAGGGTGTGGGATCCACTTCCATTTCAGTGGTTAGTGATAGACCTTGCGACCTACGAAATTGATGAGGACGGAGTTGAGTTCTTTTTTGAATTGTAAATCAACAACTATAGGAAATCTCCCATTGGCATTACTAGTGTGAAATTGCAGTGTCACTTGTTTGGCTCCTTTAAGTATGAAATTTGTGATCTCCCTTCGGCGTTGCAGCATCGCTTCGTCCTTTAGGTAAAGCCTCTTGAGATTGTAAAAAAATAAATCAAAATTATTTTTTACTTGCTAGAATTTGTCGTATTTATTTGAATACACAATGTCAAATCCTCTTGCTAATTCATATTTGAATGAATCCACCAAATTGGATGGCGAAAATTATGTTAATTGGAAATTTAAGCTGATGATTATGATTGAAGCATATAATTTGTGGATTATTGTGAAAGGGGATGAGCCCAAACCCACTTCTTCTTCCTCCATTCTAGATTTTGATAAACGAGAAATAAAAGTAAAGGTGTTGTTGCAGATGTCCATAAAGGATAGCATAATTCCTCACATCCAATATTGTAAGACTTTGAAAGAGATGTGGGATGTTCTCAAAGGTTTGTACGAGACCTCCAATGCAAACTGAATCTTACTCTTAAAACCAAGTTGTTGTCTATTAAAATGGAAGCCAGTGACAGTATAAGCACCTTCATTTCTGGCATCAAATATCTAAGTGATAAGTTGGGTGACATTAGTGATGAAGTATTTATTTCTTATTTGGTAAACATCGCATTAAAGGGTTTAGTAAAATATTATAAAGTCTTTATTTTAACACTTGCAGCTAGGCCATCGCCCCCTACTTTTGGAGAGTTAACAGGGATTATTATTCAAGAAGAAGAAAGAATAAAGAATGATTATTTGGACTCAAGCGGCTCATATTTGGCTTTGTTTTAAAAAGGTAAAATATCATATAAAGGTAAACCATGGGACAAAAATAGAGGCAAGTTTCAAGCAAAGCAGAAAACTATGGCACATTATGATTCTTATGTTAAGAGAAATGTTGAATGTGAATATTGTGGCAAACCAAGGAATCTTGATAATTTTTTTTATAAATGAAATAATCATGAGTCCAATCAAATATTCAAAATGAATAATGTAAATTGTGTGCATAAAGAAACTTCAGTCAATGATGGATTTAAAAGTATTAAATTGTTTATTTTTGAAACTGCATTGTGTGTCGAAACTAACGATGAAAAATTTCGGTTCATTAATTCTGGTGTCTAAGCCCATATGTCCTGTAATGAAGAATGGTATGATGAATATTATCAGAACATTGATGACACATACATTTATTTAGAAGATAACAAATCACATCAATTTCAAATATATGGAGTAATAAGTGTGAACTTACCTAATGGAAAAATGAGACAGATTCATAATGTGATGTATGTTCCTAGCATCAAAAATAATTTGATATATGTTTCTATTATTACTTATAATGATTTAAAAGTGGAATTTGGTAAGTGAGAGTGTGTTGTAAAGGATATCCAAGATTGCTACAAGGTTGTTTCCACATGTACTAGAATTGGAGGATTATATAAGTTGGATTTAACTTTGAATGTATAAAAAGTGTTGAAACCTATAGCAATGTCAACTGAATAGTTATGGAATCACATATATGGGAAACTCTATTACAATGATTTGATGTTACTGAAAAGAAAAACAATGGTTCAAGGTATTCATGTTATGAAGAATGATTATATTGAATGTAAAGCATATGCACTTTGTAAGCATCGTAGAGATGAATTCCCCATACATAAAGAGAAAAGAAAAATTTAAATTCTTGAATTAATTCATATTGATGTATGCATACCTATGCAAACTAGATCACTTGGTGATGCTTGTTACTTTCTTATTTTTGTTGATGATAGATCTATATATATTTGGGTCTATTTCATAAGAATTAAGAGTGTTGTATTTGAATACCATAAGTAATTTAGAACTATGGTTGAAAAATAGACGGAAAAATGCATTAAAATTATCTGGTCTGATCAAGATGGTGAATATACATCAGGAGCATTTAAAAATTATTGTAAAGACTATGGGATCCAACAGAAATTTGTAGTGCCTCATACACCTCAACAAAATGGAATTGTTGAGAGAAGGAATAGAACACTGGTGGAGTGTGCTCGTAGTATGCTTCAAGGTAAAAACATTTCTAATGTTGTTTGGGAAGAAGTCATCGATATTGTTGTTTATTTAAAAAATCTAAGTCCAACTAATATATTATATCTTCAAACTCATTTTGAATTTTTTCATGGTTATAAACCTAGTTTCATTCATTTAAGAGTGTTTAGATGCAAGCCCTTTGCACATATTCCTAAGGATGAGAGGAAAAAACTTGATGCAAAATCAATCAAGTGCATTTTATTGGCTATTGTTCCAATAAAAAAACATACAAGTTATTTGATCCCAGTTCACATAAATTATTTGCAAGTAGAGAGGTGGTGTTCCATGAGAATGCAGATAAATGTGATAAAATGAATGATACTCATGTATGGCATAATTATAATGACATTAATGATTATGTCAAAATAGATGCAATGGTTAAACATGAACGAGATCAAGGACAAATTCAAGAAAGGAATGAAAGCACTATGGACACTTCAAACAATAGTGATACATCAAGTGGAGAAGAGTCACCATGAAGAAGGAGAAGAGATGGAACCAATGAAGGAACAATGAGGTCAACATGACAAGCTCAACCACAAATTTTAAGGTATAAAGATTATGCATTGATGTCCCATGTAATGAATGTTGTAGACCCTGTAAACTATGAACAAGCTAAAGAACATGAAGAATGGAGAAATACAATCAATGAAGAATATAACTCTCTTATGAAAAATGAAACATGGGAATTAGTAGAACTACCTGAAAACAAGGTCCCTATTGAAATCAAATGATTGTACAAATTTAAATTTAAAAATATGTAATTAAGGATTTTTATAATAATTTTTTATATAATTTATCTATTCTTTTATAAAAGTATTATGTAAAGTGTATAGTAAAATGTAAATAATGTCTTTCAAATTTTAAAAATAGTTTATGTTTTTATAAAAGTATTATGTAAAGTGTATAACAAAATGTAAATAAAGACTTTCAAATTTTTAAAATAGTTTAAAATAGTTAATTTTTAAAATAATTTAAAGTATAAAAGAGTAAGAAAATATATTAAAAATGTCTCAAATGAATAAAATAATAATAATAATCCATTTTTAAGGGTACTAACAAGTCACGCTTAATTGGTGTATGAGATTCTCTTTTTTATGGGATAAGAGACTTTCTTCGTCTAACTATTTGATTAGTAAAGTCTACAGAGGTATACATACCCTACCCCCTCTAGATTTGAACTTGTAATCTCTTAAGAGGAAACACATGTTCTTAACCATTAGACCCTAATATTAAAATCATTAAGATTAAATACTATAAATTATTAATAAAAATAAAAATATCACTATTTAATAAAAAACTGAAAAAGATTTATAAAACTATTTAAAATAAAATTTAAAATAACTTGAATCACGTGATATTTAAAATATTTAAAGAGTTGGAGAAATTAACATAAGTGATTGGAAATGTCACCGTATAAAAATTTATGTATTCTTTCATGTATCCATCTAGAACACTCGTTTTATAGTGTAGATTTCTCAAATGATGATATAAATTCTAATAGTAACAATATAGTTAATTGAAAACTTAAAGATATTGAAAGATAATGAGCCAAGATATTAATACTTAGGATTCGAATCATTTGATTTTATATTAAACATCTTTTCAAGCAATCTCTCGAGTAATACTTCCTTGCAAAATGGACAAAAACTTTAATTGTTACTAGTTTGAAATTTTGGAAACCAAAAAGATCGGTCAAACTTGTGATTAGTTCTATTTTTAGAAAAGTTATTTGCCTTATGTTTCAAAGAAAATTAGGCAATGATTCGAGGAAAATTATCTAAGGGCTAAAGAAAAAACCAACTATAGAAATCAACATGCTATAAATTAGCACTTTATTATCCTTAGAGTTGTTGTTGAAGATTATAGAAACAAAAAAACATTTTTTTTTTTTTTTTAGAAAATTATTGGACATTATGCCTACAACCAACTTATGAAATGGACTCCCCGCAGGGGTGTAGACCGATTGGCAAGTGTCGTGTAAATGGAAGGAAATATGTAAAGAGAGGTCTCGAGGTCGATTCTCACCTCGATTTACTTGGAGGACGTGCTTGTGGGCTATATGTTTCTCCCTAGGGGTTATAAGACAGCCGACAGGATTCGACCCCATGTCACGCGAGTACGATACTACCATTGTTACCGATTCCCCTTGTAAAAAAGAAAAAAAAAACTTATGAAATGGACTCAAAGAAAGATGAAAACCTCATGAGGTGTGTAGTGTTATGATTACACTCTAAAAAAATGTTATTGCTAAGATCGACCATAATAATGAGTGGTTTTGGGTTATTAATTATAATATTGGTGTTAAGAAATAGTTCCCCCTTTCCCCATATATATATTAATAAAATTGAACATTGTTTACAAGGGAATATGTGTTTTGGTATTAGCATTTCTTGGTTTTTTGTCATGATTCTCTTATATGTTGATGATATTTATGCTCTTGCAAAAACTATTCATGATCTTAAGAAGAAACTAAAAGTTCTTCAAGAATTATACAAAAAAACTATGAGCTTATTATTAATATTCACAAAACCAAAATAATGATAAATACATCTAAGAAAATAATTTAGCCTCCAATTTTTTATGGTGATAATTCCCTTGAAGAGGTGAAATGAGCTTAGATTTCAATTGTCATTTAAAATATTACTACACCATTGAGAATAGAATCATTGGTAGTGAAAAGTCCTATTATGGCCTTGAAAAATGATACATGTCAAAATGATGTCTAGGATTGTATGAAATTGGTCAACAATCAAGAAATGGTTTATTTGAATGGATTCTAATATTTAGGTTTAGTTCTCAAAGTTTCATTTTTAATGACCTTAAATACTTCTCCACAACCTCCTTTACACACACACACACATAGAAGATTCCTTAGAAATTTTTATGCCTATAGAAATAAGGATGTGCTAAAGGGGAGGTACTACCTCCATGCTTCACACTCCACCTAAAGGGAGAAGGTTAAGGAAAATAATGGGTATGTGCATGGAGGTGAAGGAGGATGTCAGAGGGGATCGTGTTGCTCCATTCTTATCATGAAAGGATAAGGAAAATGATGGTGGAAAAAATGTATGATGAATGATGAAAACATGGAGCTTAGGGATATGTAGAGTTGTAGGAATGGAAATATTTGAATGACTTCTAGCCACCTTTTCACTTTGAAAAAGCTAATAGTGATGTAGATGTTAGGTTATGTAGAGATTTGGGCACATGAATATTTGACCTTATGGAATATTTGAGTAGTGGAGTATGCACTCCAAACTTGACATTCTATGGAAAGTAAAAAATGCATGAAGAGAAAATTACTTTTTGACTCTCAGAACCATACCTAACCATTGCTAAAGAGATGGTATTTTCCCATATACTGGA
>JZKD02S0716505.1:802121-828612 GCA_000966675.3 Picea glauca | reverse complement strand
TATTTAACTTTAATTTAAGTAAATAAAAATTAGAATGTAAAAAATATTTAATTTTAAAATATAATTATAAATTAAGAGAAATTAAAAGGACACTTTTGTCTTCATTGATATATAGAATCATCTTTACATACAAATTACAAATCAAATGAAAAATAAGAAGAAAAAAAACAAATTATTTGGAAATGATATTTTTACTTGATATTTACTAAATTTATTTAGTAAATATTTAATATGTACTTTAATTTAAGGATATTAAAGGTAATTATTTATGAAATAATTAACTTTAATTTAAGTAAATAGAAATTAAAATATACAAAATATTTAATTTTAAAATGTAAATATAAATTAAGAGAAATTAAAAGGACACATTTGTGTCCATTGACATGTGGAAGACATATGGAAATAGTAACATACAAAGTACAAGAAAAATAAGAAAAAAACAAATTATTTGGAAAGGATAAAGATATTTTTATTTATACTTAGTATGAATTATTTCAATTAATACAAGTTTGGTATATTGAATTTTATAGAAATAGAATACTATTTCATTTTCATAAATTTCTACAAATTTAGAAGTAATAAGATTCAAGAAGAAGTGGATCCATTAGGTGGTTCCCTTTAAATTTGATTTTCTTACATGAATTTCTTGAGAAATGTGTTTATTATTTTTTATGAATTAGATAAAAATATATAAGATTTTTTTTATATTCTATTTTTTATTTAAATATCAAATAAATAAATAAAAATTAATATTTAAGGAAAAATAAAATGGTTTTTTGTTGTTTTAGATTCAATTAACAATAATTAATAAGAAAACAAAAAAAACATTAATTCAACTATTTTAGACATTTTCATGAACATTTGACAAAATCTAGATTTCCCAAGTCCCACTTTCAATATTTTGGTTGTGAATTTTTTTGGGAACCAGAGATGATGCAAAAACGTTTCCACTTTCAATATTTTGGTTGTGCATTTTTTTTGGGGACAAGAGATAATGAAAAAAAGTTTTTGGTAATATAAATGTGTATATACTTTTTTAAGGATTTTGACAAAGCATTTAATTACTAAATTATAATTTAAATCAATTTATTTAAATTATATTAAAGTGATTTTGTTTTATTTTTTTTGTTAATTATTTTTAAAGTAATTATGATTTCATATATTTTTTCAAATATGTATATTTTTTTTATATAATATTTATATTTTTAATATAAATCTCAAAATATTTTAAATAACAAATGTAATTATCAATTAATCTAAAAGGAACAGTTCTGTAAAAGTAGATTTTGTAAGCTATTAAAAAGTGAAATTGTAGCTTTAAAAACTTTTTTATCTCCTAAAAATCTCATACAATCAATTTTCCCCTTTAACTAAGTTTTAAATTTAATTTTAAATTATAAATTAAAATAATATTCTTATAAATAAATAAATTTATATATTTATAATAATTTATTGTTATTAATTAATTTAAATAAAAATATTATGATGACCAATATAATTAGATTCATGTATTTATACTATTTATTATTATTACTACTACTGATAATTCTATTATTGTTTAGACATTAACAAGGAGTAAATGTTGTCAGCATAAAGGTTGCACCAGAGTATTGAGTATCAGACTATTAAACATAAATAAAGTTTGGAGAAAATACTCTATCGTTAAAATCTCTTAGTTCAAATGCAAAATAACAATGTTAAAAAGGAAAAGCTGGAAGTGCCTGAAACCTTCCAGCGGCGTGGAAACATTTACTTCGAAAGGAAGTGCATTTAGAGCCTTTTCTTTATTTTTCAGACTGAACAAGACAAACAATCTAGCGACTAGCGACGCGGAGACTGGGAAGAGCGTAATAAACTATGTCAAAATCTCAGTGTTGTCAGTAGGATTATGTTCATGCGAGTCTAGTGGACATTTTCCTATAAGAACGGAGAGTGGAGCCCAAGTATTCTTATGTTCATCCCTGGCAAATGTATGAGGCAAAGTTTGATGAACGACGGGTTGTGATAGCATAATACTCGCTTAATTAAATTGGGCCGTTAGTCAATAGTCAGTTTTGGGAGAATCAATTAGGTTATTACATATACTAATATCATGAATGGAAACAATACATTTATTTTCCATTGGACTTGGCACTGACATGCTATGGGATTTATTATTCTAATTCTCATTTTTTAAAATCTATCCCTCTCAGCCATTTAATGGTTCTTATATGAATAATTACTTACACTAATTTTGGATTCGGTACTTACCATGTCATGAAACTTATTAGTCCCTACCTTTACGCCAGGACTTATAGCAATGGTTTTCCATTTTGCATTAATTCGACACACAGCCTAAGATGTAGGTTTTCACCCAAGTTTTATGGTTTTAACCAAAATTTTAGTAAACGTTGACCATTTCATAAGATTGTTTTATGTTTTATCGTTCATAAGATTATTTCATGTTTTATCGTTCACTATGAACCAAAGATTGTTTCATGTTTTATCGTTGAACCAGTTGAGTTCAGTTCTTATTTATTTAATATAAGAATCAGTTGAGGTTTTATTTATTTAGTATAAGAATCAATTGAGTTGAGTCGGGGTTTTATTTAGTATATGAATAGGTTTGTCATTTTCAGTTCAAGAGGCCAGCCTCCTCATATCATTGTCATTTGGTTGTTAAGTGTTTAGTGTTCATTGGTTCTCTTGCTTCTACTTCACAGTGAAGTTTTTTCTTCTCTAATGAAAATACACGAGGCAAGCTTACAAGTCATCACTTTTCTGTTGGAAATATTGATTACAAGTCGTGAGCTTCATGCTTACGCTGCTTAGTGAAAAGTGGTTATCTTGCTTCTGCTTCCCAATGAAAATACACGAGGCAAGCCTACAAGTCATCACTTTTCTATTGGAAATATTTATTATAAGTCATAAGCTTCATGCTTACACAGACTCTGTCTGTCACAAAAAATAGAGATGTTAGTTTGTCAGACACAACAAGGAGAAGTGTTACCAGGAGCTTATTTAATGACCCGATCTTTATCTTTCTCTAGCTATGTTATGCAGATAAATATGTCTTTATCTATATATGTCTGAGTCTGTAGGATGTCAATATGCAGAAAAATAGAGTGTTAGTTGATAGAGAGAAGAAACAACAACCGTGTGAGGAGTCGAAGAAGTCTGAGAGCACAAGCTCTATGTTTTGTAAGTTTGCAGAAGTTGTCGGAGCCGAAGCTCGACATAGTTTTGTAGTTTGTAACCACTCATAATATTCAAGTTTAGTAATATATCAAGTATTTGTGTGTTGAGATATTTATGTGTATTTCTGAGATTTGTTGTGCTCAAACAATCTAAAATACATTCTCTTTGTTTATGCTCAAGCTTAAGTTCATAGTTTATGTGTTGAGAGTAGCACAACGACAAGAAATTGATTCATTAAGTGTTATCATCACAACGAACAGTATATCATGCAGTCTGAGAACTATGCAGTAAGTCTTGAGAGTTCAATGATGACGAATTTAATTGTGTGTTCTTTTGCAACTGTGCAATGCAGAGTTTGTCTATGCATTGTAGATCCAGGATCTGGTATCAAAGTAGGTTGATCAGAGAAGTTTTTATAAGAGTAAGTTTCAAGAGAAGTTTTAAAGAGCGGGAACTGTGTTGTAAGGTGAAAATATGGCTTCTACTTCAAATATGAAACCTTCCACTTTTACAGGAAAAAATTATGAGTTATGGTCCTTGACCATGAAGGAGTTATTTCAGGTTCAATGTGTATGGGAGAGAGTCAAGAATGGTTATATGGAACCAATAGATTAGGCAGCATACAATGCATGCACACAAGCTAAGAATGATGCTTTGAAAGATCAAAGGAAGAAGGATGGAAAGGTGATGTTTTACATACATGAAGTCATGAGAGAATACTCCCAAGATTTCCATCGGGAAATCAAGCCAAGGAAGCATGAGACATATTACAGTATTCTTATCAAGTTATGGACAAAGTCAAGACTTCAAAACTACAAATTCTTAGAAGACATTTTGAAAATATGTCAATGAAAGATATAGATTCAGTAGATTCCTTTTACACCCATGTTATTGGCCTGATAAATCAGATTAATTCTCATGGAGAAACCATAGAGGATAGAAAGGTTGTTGAGAAGGTACTTAGAAGTCTTCCTCCTAAATTTGATACTCTTGTTTTGACTTTGGAGGATAAAAAATACCTGATTCAATTTAGTCTATATGAGTTGGAAGCCTCCCTCATTAATCATGAACAAAGATTGAATAAGTCAAATATGTCATTAGAAAATGCACTTTCCTCGCAGTCATCTATACTTTGTGGATGTGGAAGGGGGAGAGATAACTCTAGAGGTAGAGGGAGGAGTTCTACTAATGGTGGATGAAGTAGTAGTCCTTCAAACACTGGTGAAAGAGGACAAAATCCAAATAACAGTCAGCCAAGTAATCAAACATTTGATAAATCAAAGATTTGATTCCATTACTGTAAACAGTATGGACATTATGCATATGAATGCAGAAATAGAAAATATAATCATAACAAGCAAGGTCAAGATCATTCAAACAATGAAAATACTCCCTCCTGTCCTATGTTTGTGGCACACACGGAGACAATTCCTATAGTATCACTAGTTGAATTCAATGTTGCTCAAGAAAGTCCTTCTGACATATAGTATCTAGATTCACGTTGGAGTAATCACATGACATGAAACTTAGAATTTTTTTTTAGTTTGGATAAGTTAGTCCAAAATAAATTTACACTTGGAACAGATATCCAAGGCACTATCTTAGGAAAAGGTAGTATTAATATCTTAACTAAACAAGGAGAGAAAAAATTTATCCCTGATGTATATCATATTTCTGGCCTAAAACATAATTTGATGAGAATAGGACAATTGTTATAGAAAGGATACATAATCTACATGGAAGATAATAACTGTGTGATTTTGGAAAGATGTCCAAGAAATCAACTTATTGCAACAATTTAGATGACAAGCAACAGAATGTTCCCATTGAAATTCAAGCCAACCATAAAGAGAAATACATCACAAGCTATATATGACACAAAAGATGTGCAGTCAGACACTACATTCAAAGAAGAAAGAAAATAAGGTAGTGTGTGCAGTTGTAGGGAAGAAAAAGTTAGTCCATGCAGTGTTAAAGAAAAAGAAGACATTGGAACTAAGTTATAAGAAGCATTCCAATATGAAGTACGGAAGGATTCATGGCTATGGAATTTCATATTTCAAAATTTGAACTTTGGAGGATTGAAGTTGTTACATACAAAGGATATGGTGAAAGGTTTTCTATTGATTGAAAAAACATAAAGAATATGTGAAGGTTGTATCTTCGAAAGGTAGCATAGAGAATCATTTCCAGTTGTAAATTCATACAGAGAAAAAGTTCCATAGGAAATTGTAAATTCAAATATTTGTGGACCAATGCAAAAACTATCTATAGGATGCAACACATATTTTCTTACATTCATTGATGATTTATTAAGAAAAACATGGATTTATTTCTTAAAACATAACTATGATGCAATGGGTTTTTTTCAGTAGTTCAAATCACTTGTGGAGAAGAAAAGTGGCTATTACATCAAGGTTATAAGAATCGATAGATGTGGTGAATATGGAATTTACAAGAAATTTACCACACAGTATGCACCATAGAAGAATGATGTCACGGAGAGGAAGAATCGAACTGTCATGTAAATGGTGTGCAATATGTTGGCATCCAAATATTTTTCAAATGAGTATTGGGAAGAGAAAGTAGAAACTGTAGTATACATCATGAACATATGTCTAAAAAAGAGTGTGAAAAACAAAGTTCCTCAAGAAGTCTGGACATGAATGAAGCATAATGTGACACACTTGAAAGTTTTTGGTTACGTCGCATATGCACATGTTCCAGATGAGATGAGAAAGAATATAGACAAGAAAGGATAAGAATGTATATTTGTTGGGTATTCCAAAGACTCAAAATAATACAAGTTGTATGATCCTATTGGAAGAAAAGTCATAATCATTCGTGATGTTTAATTTGTGGAGAATGAAGCATGGGATGGAAGCATAGAGAGGACATTCAGAATTATTGATGCTATTGGGCATGATAACACAAAGGATGAAGTGGTTCAAACAACAGGTATAATTTAGTATGCAGTTCCTACTACTCCTGGAATTGTGACACAAATCCCAACACAAAATTCTCCAGTGAGATCTATAGATGTGCAATCCACACCTAGAGAACAACAAACTATAGTAACAAGTTCGAGTAGTTCTACATTTCTAGATGCAATATTAGAAAGTGTGTCACCAATAAAGACAAGAAGTTTGTGCGACATCTATAATGTTGACAAAACAAATTCATTTTCATTCTTTTCTTTGTTTTCAGAAATAGATGATCCATTAAATTTTGAAAAAGCTATAAAGGAAGATGTATGAGATCAAGCCATGGATGAAGAAATTAGATGCATAGAGAATAATCAGATATGGAAATTGGTAGATGTACTTGAAGACAAGGATGAAATAAGTGTTAAGTGGATTTATAAAACCAAGCAAGATGCAGAAGGAAATGTGCATAAGCACAAGGCAAGATTAGTTACAAAAGGATTTACACAGCAACCTGGAATTGATTTCAATGAGACATTTTCTCCAATTGCGTGAATGGAAACAGTCAAAACTTCATTGGCCATTACTGCAAAGAAAAAGTGTATGTTTATCAAAAGGATGTAAATTCAACATTTTTGAATGGACAATTAGAAGAAGAAGTATATGTGGAACAACCACAAGGCTATGAGATTCCAGGACAAGAAAACAAGGTGTACATATTGAATAAGGCACTGAATGGATTAAAAAAAGTTCATAGAGCTTGGTATAGTCGTATAGATGCCTATATTACTTAGAATGGATTTCAAAAAATTGAATGTGAGCCAACACTATACTTGAAATAAAATCAGCAATGTGATATTTAATTTCTTGCTTATATGTAGATGATTTGATTTTTATAGATGATTTTGGCATAGAATAATTTAAGTTAGTCATGAAGGATGAGTTTGAAATGAATGATTTGGGGCTTATGAGATATTTTATGGGTATTGAAGTTCACCAGTATAAAGCTGGTATATTTATTTCATAATCTAAGTATGCACATGAAATTTTGAAAATATTTAACATGATAAATTCCAAAGAAGCACCAACACTTGTAATAACAAGATCGAACTTAAGCAAGGAAGATGAAGGGTCCAAAGTGGATCCCACGCTATTTAAAAGGTTTGTAGGAATCCGTATGTATCTAACAACAACAAGGCCTGATATTATGTATGAAGTGAGCTTGATTTCAAGGTTCATGGAAAGTCCAAAAGAATCACATTGGAAGGTAGGGAAAATAATTCTAAGATATGTGAATGGAATAAAATATTTTGGCATTATGTATTCTACTTCAGAAGATTTCAAACTTATTGGATATACTGACAATGATTGTGGAGAAAGAATAAATGGAAAGAAAAGTACTGTTGGGTACACATTTCTTTTTGGAACAATTAGAGTGTCATGGGAATCAATGAAGCAACCCATTGTAACTCTTTCTTCAAAAGAAGTTGAGTACATCACAACTACAAGCGCAACCTATCAAGCAATTTGGATGAGAAGAATGTTAAAATATTTTCTACAAGAACAATACGAACCAACTATAGTATTTTGTGACAACAACTTCGCTATCATGTTGTCAAAGAATCATGTGTTTCACAAGAAAACCAAGCACATCGATACAATGTGTTATTTTATCAGAGAATTAGTGAATAACAAAGAAATTTGTTTAGAATTTTGTAGGTCTAAAGAACAAGTCACACATATATTTACAAAATCTTTGGCAAGAGATGCATTTCAAAAACTATGCAGTTGTCTTGGAGTCGGCACAATCATAGATATTTGGCAGTTCATGTCAATATGAGTTTTTGATGTAAATTTTGTATCATGTTAACTCACCTACTTATAATTAAAGGGGGGTGTTGGAAATATTAATTAGAAGTCGTGATATCCATGCTTACGTAGACTTTGTCTGTCATAGAAAGTAGACACATTAGTGTGTCATACATGAAAAGGAGAAGTGTTAGCAAGAGCTTACTTAATGAGCCGATATTAATCTTTCTCGATCTCTGTCAACAGACAAGAGTCAGTATAAATTTATTGTCGTCTTAATTTTTTTTGTCCGTTTTACTTCTACATGAAGTCTTTGTCTTTATCTAGATATGTCCAATTCTGTAGGAAGTCGATATGCATAAAAATAGAGTGTTAGTTGATAGAGAGGAGAAACAGTAGCTGTGTGAGGAGTCGAAGAAGTCTAAGAGCACAAGCTATGTGTTTTGTAAGTCTACAGAAGTTGATATGAGAAATTGTAGATCTTTATCAACTAAGACTTGAACAAACTCTCAACCAAGTCGTTGGAGTTGATTTTGTATTTGATAGCTAAAACAAGGTCCTCATCTAGCCATAGAGGATTAGGTTTGGAATAATTTCTTAAGATAATGTCTTGGTTATTTCCTTTTCTAGAATTAAATTTTCCTAGAAAAATGACATTTCCTTCATTTCTCATTGTATGCATATCTTGTTCTAAGCCATTGTAAGGAAAAAAATTATCTACATTTTTTTTCTTATGAAAGGTAGAATTAATAGGTGCTAAATAACATATTTATATATAAATATTCATATAATTCATATATTAAATATACATTGACATGGATTGATTGAAAGGGTCTTTCTTGTGAAGCCTAATATGATGAAAATGTTTCTTATTTATATAACAATATATGCATCCAATCCCTCTATGATAGGATCCCTTGTGACATATTTACCACAAGGAAAATCATTCTATGTTAGGGATCTCGGGTTCTTTATGCTTACAAGTTTCAACAAGAAATATTATATCATTTTTACTTGGTATCCAATTGAACATTGGACCATTGCTCCATGGAAATACACTATGATTATGAGAGAGGATGAAAAGTGTCCCAAATTCCTATTTATTATTATACTTTTGATCTCTATCCCTAATAATAGTTCTTATAGTTCTAATTATTTCCAATTTTACTTCATACCTCCAATTTCTTTTACTTTTTGAACTTCCCTAATTTAACTTACTTCTAGACTCAGGTCTTCATTTATAAATATTCCTAACCCTTTCAGAATTGGAATTTTATTGAGTATGCCACATTTATGTCCATTATAGATTACCTTAACATGAATTGGCATATTTCTATTCTTAATTATTTTTCTTCACCTCTTTTCTTGTATGAGACAATTTGTTTGAATTTGTAGCTTGTTTTGTAGTCCATCCTTGACACGAGTTGGCATGTCCTCTTCTTTATCCTCTTTCAAACAAAAAATTATCATAATTTATGTATTAGGATAAGGACAATGCTTAATGTCTTTTTTTTTAAATCACTAAGAATTATCAAACAAATTAAAAATAAAATATTAAATAAATAAAAAGAATGAGACTAATATTATTCAAATATGGTAAAAATGGAAAGAAAGAGGTCATAAGTAATAAAACTAAACTTACTTTTATTGGAAAATTTTCCCCAAATCTAGTAGGAATTTTGTTACAAAATACATTTTTGATTAATTCATGAGAACTTTGATTAGAGAAATCCTCCCTTAAATGTTTTAGCTCATTTCAAAAAAAACCATATTAGTGAAATTTCTAAAAAACTAGTGCATCAAAGATTAACTTTTCCTTTCCCAAAAAATAATTAAAATGAACTTAAGGAAGATATCAAATTTGTCCACATATTTACTCACTCTCACATTAAAATAACATATTTTAATGGTTTCCTTTAGACATCAAATCATGAAGGGTAATTAAATTATAAAAATAAGTACAATTGTATTTTATAATATAATTGTTAGAGTATGTTCAAAGAAAATGAGTTCATCTTTAATATATTTGTATCATAAATTTTACTAGTTACCTTATACCAAGGTGTATTTTAGTTAGTATTATAACCAATTTCATTATCTAAGTCATGAACATCAACCCTATTTGAGCAATATTATTTTTGTTTTTAATTTTCACAATGTTCGTAAAGTAGTTTTGATAAGCTAAGTTAGGATGTATAAAATCTTCATAGTATTTCCAATCCTTTTAATGAATGATTTGATTGGAATATTAAAACTTTCTTTAAAATTTGTAATAATAATGATAATTATAATTATAATAATATTTGTTATGTTTATCTCAAGGTGTAATGGCTCCTCCGTTACATCAACAATTAGTGATGTACAAAAGAGGTATATATATATATATATATATATATATTGAAAAAACGTTAGCACAAGTGAAAATGTGTCATAACATGTATTAATAACTACACAATCAATTTCATCACAATCAACTGAAAGCAACATCACTATTATTCAATCAATTGTATCTTATAAAGATAACAATGTCAAGGATGATTTTAGGGGCTAAATTTCGCTCATGGGCTATTTTTTCATGGTTTTTCCCAAAATATGTTTCGCTATTCTAAAAATGATTCGCCCAAATTCTATAGGATAAAATTATTTTACCTTAAAAATCACCAAAATTTTATACAAATTATATAAAACTCTTGGAAATTTGAATACTTTTCCAAAAATATCACCAAACATTTAATAGTTGGCATTTCAAGGATTAGTAAGATTCGCCATCGTTTATACATTTTAAAATAAATTTTCATCCTTAAAATCATCCATGGATAACATAAGGAATCCACTCGCCCAACCTATCCTGCATGGTTAGGACCTCCAAGACACATAAGCAACACTCAAGTTTAGGATTCATCTGATTGATTTTGACCACTTAAGGTCTTAGGACTGGTGATTGTTCTAAGCAACACAAAAGTCTCTAATTCCCATTAATTCAATCATACACCACTACTCAAAACTATAATTACCATCATACTTAACCATCAATTCATCATAGTGCAAATAATAATCTACTCTATTTAATCAATCTTCAAGCAACATTGAGTGTAAATGAGTACGAGGCTTTTACATAAAGAATAATAATCCAAAGAGCATAAGTAAAATATTAGTCTCATGTATCTCAACTATGCATCTTCATAGTAAGGAATATCTTTTAAGAATATATATCAGAAATTTAAAGGCTAAAATTATATATTCGTTTGCAAGAAACCACAAGAAAATCAATCTTATTAAGAAATACATTAAATTTAGATGCTACTTTGCATTATGTAACCAATTTATAAAACTAATAAAAATAAATCATAAATAGCAATCAATAAGAAGTCTATTGCTTACATACACATTTTAAAAGAACTAATAGGTTCAATCATAACATGCAATATGGAAAGATTCCAAGACTACCTTACATTTCCATTCTAAGAAACTATAATAAGTTCAAACCCATAATTAAGAATTAGATAAGATAAATTATATGTTATCTTTCATATCCATATATAAGGAAAATTAAAGAAGATAAAGTTTCTTTTAAACAATAAAAATAAGGACCCAATGTTGACTTATAAACCCAATTAAAAAAACTAAAGGAAATCCCTACAATAATATAAGAATCCAATGTCAACTTACAACTCTATTCAAAGGTTTTAAGGAAGACCAAATATTATTTCAACCATATGTACTAATGCAATTGCTATCTTAAAAATTCATTAAAGGAGTTAAGGGAAGACCAATCTTATGATTAACAATAAAAGGTATTCATATGCTAAATTACATCTCCAAGTAAAGAAACAAAAAGGAGTTATGAGATCTATCCCTGACCCTAATTCGGTGTGCAGAAAAATATGAAATTTGTTACAGACCTCAATATGTCCCTCCATCCATACCTTAATTTAACCCTCAATATGGACCTTAATCCGGCCATCAATATAGAACTTAATCCAACCCTCAATCCGACACTTAATTTGGTTCTGGATCCGACACTAATTTCTAATAATTTATTAATTTTATAGCTTTCAAGGAAGGGACAATAAATTTGATGCAAGGTCTGTCAAGAAGTGGCTTGTTCGTTCCGTCTTCCCGTCCTCATCTTGGAGAACAAACCAAAGTCCTTCTGACTCTCATCGGCAAGCTATCATCAGCCTGCATCCATCAACGAATCATGTCAACAATAATAATCAATCATGATAACATCTGATCATATGTGAATATGTCACATCAACAAAATTCAAACCCAACAATCCACTCCCTAAATCAATCCAAAGTCTAAGGGGTATCATCAATGCCTATGCATCCTCAATGTACAAATTTCTACACACTCAGGAGAACCCAGTCAATAACACCTGTCTACATAAATACAATCAAAATAATAAATCATCAAATCCATCATATCTCATAATCATAATCGACACAACCAATAGTATAATAATATGGATCATTTGCAAGAAAGTGTCCTCAAAGAATAAGCTTGCTCAGTGTGCACAAGAGAAGGATGTTACATACACCCCCTCTTGGTATAAAATTCATCCCAAAGTTTCATAGTAAATAAGTGTCTAAATAAAGTGTATCACAACTGTATCATAAGTCTATCTATCAAACAAAAATGGAAACTTTTGACCTGTATCATATGTGTCCTCCAAGGTCGCCGAGTGTGGACTATAGTTGTCCCACTGGACCTTGACCTAATCTACTGTTCGACGTCGTAGTTGTCGAATTCTATGGTCTAGAATATGTATTGTCTCCACCGTGAGTGCACCCTCATTAGATACCTGTAAGGAACACATTTCATTAACATGTGTAGGATCACTAATGTAATGTCTCAAAACAGATACGTGAAAAACATTGTGCATACGCCTCAAAGAATCAGGCAAGGCTAGTTGATAGGCCACGGACCCCTTCTTTTCCACAATCTCAAAAGGTCACATGAACCTAGGGGAGATTTTATCACCCTTTCAAAACTTTATCGAAATCTTATGCAGTTTCACCCACAAGAAGACTCGAACACCAACTTCGTAACTACGGTCAACATGATGCACATTGACATAACTCTTATGTCGATCCTACGCTTCCTTGATCCTTTATCTTTTTGTTTTCATTTGATATTCCATTTCTTGTATCACTTATAGTCCCACCAGGACCCTATCCTCAAGACAATCCCAACTCAAAGGCTTCTAACATGGTCACCCGTAAAGAAACTCTAAAGGCGCCATCTTAATGGTGCTTTGATAACTGTCGTTATATGTGAATTCTACCAGTGGCAAGAATTCTTCCCCTCTTCTACTAGTCCATCACATACATACACAACATGTTCTCCAAGATTTGGTTTGTTCGTTCCGTATTCCCGTCTGTCTCCGAAGGATACGCAGTACTAAAGTTAATTTGGGTTCCCAAGGCCTCTTGGAAACTAGTCCAAAATTTTTCAATAAACATCGATCCTCAATATGATATAATCCTCTTAGGCACGCCATGCAGCCTCACAATCCCGCTGATGAAAGCTCTAGCTATGTCAAGTGCCTAATACATCGTATGCATAGGAATAAAATGAGCACTCTTCGTCAAAGTGTCGACTACCACAAAAATCAAGTCGTGTCTCCTTGTCGTCAGTGGAAATCCAACAATGAAATCCATCAAAATTACCTCCCATTTCGATTCCAGAATCACGTGTGGTTGTAGTAATCCTGTTGAATGTCTATGTTCAGCCTTCAGCTGCTGACATTCTAGACATATTGCCATGTAGTTGACTATGTTTTCCTTCATTCCTTTACAGAAGAATAAGGGTTTAAGGTCTGCCCTCATCTTCATGAGTGTTGGGTGAGCCATGTACATAGCTCTGTGAGCCTCATTTAAGATCAAACTTCTCAACTCGTCGTTGGGAGGTACGTAAATTCAAATTTTAAATCTCAATAATCCGTCGTTGTCCATAGCAAATCCTTCAAATTTTGGTACCATCATTGTGTTTTGTCGGATAAAATCCTTGACCTCTTTGTACCAGTCATTGTCGCGTTGTAAGGTTATAATCTTTTAACATAAATTCGTCTGAAGAGGCATAACCGAAAATATGTGTGGTCTTCGACTCAACTTATCTTCCACTCTATTCATTATTCCCTTTATGTAAGTAATCTCTGTTATCTCCAATTTCTAGGGATAACTAGGAGATCATGTCTCGAGGCCCACAGGTCCTAGACATGGAGTACCAAGAGTAGGATTGACCTAAGCATGGCCCCAGAGGGCCCATCCTTCTCTTCTTTCATCAGATTTGTCTTGTCAGCAATAGCAGCATCCATCACCATCAGCCTGGTCTTGTATCGAAGAAGGCTCTTGCCCCATGAGGTAATTGGTCCAGGTATCATGGTATGTATCACTTTTGATCATTGTAACCTTTATATATATGCATCTTACTCCTTTTATTTCTACTTGGATCTTACATTGACCCACTTGACCATTATTGAGGGGCTTGATAGGGTGTCCTAGCAATCCTGTACCCATAGGTTTTAGTTTGCCACTGGAGGGATTTCTGAAGAGACATCGTCTGCTCCCATCATATCATCACTTTTTCATCTTATCTCCCACTCATATGTCCCATTCCCCTAGTCTGGGAATTAGGATGATCTGTTTGTAGGGTTGCACCTTATCTCGTGGGAAGAAGGGGCTAAAGGCCTAGATGATCCCTAGATCTCACTCTACCCGTATGCTTGGACATCCCTTATCCACACCACCTCATTTTACATGGCTTGGATGATACCCCTTGGAGACTTTCCTTTCCTTATGAATACTAGCCCAATAGGGTGTCTTGTCTTTTTATTCAGCCTTGTATTGTAGGTCTTTATAGTATCTTTGAGATATTGGATGATATATCATGGTTTTTATGCATATGTCTGATAATACTAATGATGAAACGTGATTAACATTGTTATGATCCCTATGACTAATGGGCCCATGGAGGGAAAAGTTTTTGATGTGCAGGACCATGCACAATGGACAGGTACCACATGGCTCGGTACACATGGGGAGATGATTAGTTCATACCTCCATGGGGCTGAAGAACCCATCAGATGGTTGTTGAGACCCCGTCAGGGGCAGAGACAGGACAATGCTTGATTGAGCGTTTGCACCTGAGAAGAAGAAGGATGTTCCATCAGGGGCACTTTGGTTGAGCCCAGCCTAGGGGGGTTGACCTACTTCCAGTGGAACGTTTCCCTTGGAGTGCCTAGGACGTCACTGAGGAGCCATTGACATCACCTTGAGCATGTGACAGTTTGACAGGGCAGCTAGCACGTGTGGCATGATTAGGAGGCCCAATGTTTTGTCATTTTGTGTTGCATTTTCCCTAAAAAGGGGCTAACGTCTCCCTCCGTAGGGCTTGATGTCTTGCTTATGCTCAGTTAGGGTTTTAATTTGACATTTTAATGTAAAAACGGTATGATTTTTGTTTAAATCCTTATCGGATAATTTTATGACCTAAAATTTAATTAAAGGTCATGATACAGTATATATTGAGGAGTTTTATCCTCATTTTGAAAAAAACACATCACTCACTCTCATAGTGAGGTCTGATTTTTGCACCCTATTAGGGTTATTGGTTATTTTGAGGAAGGCGCACTTGTTTGGAGAGGAGATTTTTTGCAATTTATGGTGTTTTTCTTGAAGGAAGGTTTACAAATAGGGTTTGCATGCTATTTTCTTGATGATTTGTAAGTATTTTTCTGCAAAACTTCTTGATTGAATGGTTGTAGTTTAATTTATTGCATTTTATTTATATATATATACATTGTTGAATCAAAACCCTAGGGGAAAAACACACAAGTAGGTTGTTGTCTCATGTCCCCTCATAGAAAAACCTTTTAAGCCATTGAATAAGAAGAAGAGAGCCTAACCACTGCTACATTCTTTCTGTCTTCCTCCCTTAAGCTAGTCGTACTTTTAAATTTCAACAGAAAGAGGACGTCCCAGGCCTAGGTTATCTACACCTAGGGTCATTTTTATTTTAGGGTTTGATGAAAGATCCTTTCCTTTGCAACACTCTCCCTCTTTAAGCTCTCTTGTCTTGATTTTACTTGTCTTTGAGCTAGCCATTTGTCAGGAAGGAGAAGAGAGCACGAGGCCTTGCTTAAGCAACACCAGAGTGAGCCTCTCTCCCCTAGGGTTCTGTATTCAAGGCCCTGCCATTGTAGCACCTTGAAACCTTTCTCTCTTGTCCTTTAAATCTCATCCTCTTCAAGTTGTGCGTCCTTCTCCTTTTGACTCCATAACCCTAGGCACTGATCTTAGCCTCCAACATTGAAGTGAAAGTGATTGAAACAACTCTTAAAACTCTTAAATTTGAAACCCAAACTAACTAACTAACCCTAATAAGGCTGAAGTCAAACTTGGTTATTCCATCTTGATGCAAAATTTGTCTTTACAAGAAATTAGATGATGGTTTAAAGAGAATTTATTGAGTAAGGGATTGATTAAATACATTTTTGGCTACATCATCTCAATATTTATTGATGAATTGACATTATTCCATTGCTATATTAATTAACATTGATCTCATTGATATCTATTGTTATAATTGCTTATATATTGATATCAGATAGTTATATGAAGTACTAACCCATTGAATTATAGCCTGCATATACTATTTGCTATTGTTTTGTTTTGGGCAGGTGTTCTCACTTGGGGATACACTTCATTATTGGTTGTTTAGTTGGATTATCTGATCTTGGTGGTAACCTGTGAGGAGGGACTTTTACTTTGATCTTTATACCTTTGCCTCTTCAAAACCCCAGGTTATTGGGGACGTCTCCCTGGGGATAACCTCCCTAAATAGAAAGAACCTACCCATTGTGGTGACATTGGGTGGGGTAGGTTCATGTTCCACCAGTTTGGCCTCTATCTTCTAGCCATTTGACCTAGCTACAAATTGTGTGATAACATTTTGGCACCGTTGTCGGGGAACACTGAGTCAATTCTCCTCAAACGACAAATCTTTTTGGTAAGCCTTGCCTCAAAGACCTTTTCTTACAAGCTTACCTGGCGACTCCACTAGGGTGTTATTCCCCTTTTTTTTAGTAGTTTCAAGTAAACTATCTGGCGACTCCACAAACTAGAAGGAGATTCAACAATCCTCCTTTGTCTTTCAGAAGGAAGCCTCCCTTAAACCCTCTTGTTGTCAAATTTCTTTTCAGGAAGAGCCTTCGTTTAAGAATCATCTCTACCTCTCAGACCACTACGACAAACCCAACCAACAATCAAAGACAATGGTCATCTACCCTTTTCAGGCTATTAGACATGTCAGCCATACCAGGCTACCCTACGAAGATGCCACCCAAGTATGAAAAGTGGTTTCCTAAATTTACCGGTACTGATGCAATCAGTGTCGAAAAGCATATGAGCAACTTTTGGGCATTCTTTCAGCTTCACCCCATCAGTGATGATGCTAAAGATTTTGTCATGAAGTTGTTCTCCTCTACTCTCTATGATGCCTCAAGGCGTTGGTACCTCAGCCTTCCTGATGGAAGCATCAAAACCATGGATAGACTTGAAGAGGATTTTATCAAAAGATGGAGTATCAAAGAAGACCCTAATATTCTTCTCACTCAACTAAATAGACTTTCTAAATATGAAAATGAGTCCATTCAGGAGTTTCACACCAGATTCAAAACATTGCTACAAAGGATTCCTGCAAGCCATCACCCGAAAGATGACTACCTTGTCCATATTTACACCAGATCTTTCAATGGCCAACTAGGGTATCTTCTTAGAGACAAAAACCCCCAGTCCATTCAATAAGCCCAAGAGCTTGCCACCAAGATATAAGGGAACCTCCTTTCATCTAAAATTGAGCCTTTTGCTAACCTAAGGGGGAGAATAGACACCAAGCAGAAAATAGTACACAATTTTGAGCCTACTTCAGATCTATGTACCAGTATGAGCAAGCTAGAAGCCTCCATGGATGGAATCATAAAGAATCAAGAAGAAATGATGAGTCGGATTGCCAGACTTGAAAAATTTCAGATCCAAGCACCCAAGCCCCCGTTCAAAGGACAATTCCAGAAAGGGAACCAATTTTACAAGCCAAAGAACGAGCACGATGTTCCAAATACCTTGGCCCCTAAAAATGTTGTTGATGAAAATCCTTGGTGCCTGGAGTGCAGTGAAGCACATTGGGAGCATGAATGTCCTTATAACGTTAGCCATCAACAAGTCAACAACATGGATTGCTTCATGGTTTTCCCTTAGATAAATATCATAGATATAGAACATAAAGAAGCCATAAGGGAAGCAGCCAGAGCAGCAAGGATGGTGGTAATAAACAACCTGGATCAGGAATCACGATAAAATATAAAGAAACAAGAAGTTCAAGTATACAGAAGGAAGAACTTGAAACAACCTGCTGCTGAGATACTTCTTCCCAAGACTTCCAAGGCTGGTAAGGTTGACCTAAATTTTGACTTCGAAGGGGCATTATCAAATATGCATGTGAATGTTCCCCTCAAAGAAGCAATCAAGATCCCATCCATCAAGGAACAATTTAACACTTTCTTTTCGGGATCAAATGAACCTATGGATCCCCCTATTATGTTGCAAGCTGATCATTTCAGGGTCCAATATGGTGAGAACCCTCCTTTCTTCATGACTTTGACAATGAACAAAAAAAATCTCAACAATTGCATGCTAGATACAGGTGTTGGTGCCAACATGATGTCTCATAAAGTCATGCAACAAGTGGGTTTGAAGGTCACTAGACCTTACAGGAATGTGTGTGGTTTCAAATCTAAAGCAATACCCACACATGGGGTGGTTGAAAATGTTGAAGTGCACCTGACGAAGTATCCAAAAAAGACATTCCACATCGACATTGTGGTGGTTGATGTCCCAGATGTGTGGGGAATGTTATTATCTAGGAAGTTTGGTGCAATGATAGGCGGTTCCCTTGAGATGGACCTCACCTTTTTGCGATTACCTTTGAAAGATGGAACAGTGGGATGTCTACTTAATGTGCCAATAATTGGGGACCATGTGCAGGATATTGTTCATCCCATAAATAATGACAAAACGCAGAATGATATGATACAACTCTTCAGAAATTTTCTCTAGAAGACATGCCCTTTGCAAAAGAAGAAGACTTTGATCAGATCGAATGGCCCAAGAAAGAAGAATACCAACAACTTCTAGATGAATTTAAGAACAAATAATTTGGGACAATAAAGATATTAAATAAAAATGAAGATGACGTACAAATCCTCCCATCTCAACAAGAAGTCTTTACAGCAGAAGCCCACCCACCTCCCTCAGTACAATACACTAGGGTTGTCCAAGGAACAACGAAATACAAAGTCAGAAAGTATAAGGAGGGAGAAATTGTATGGATGTGGGATACTCAAAAAGGAGAGCCAACTAATGTAAAAGGAAGCACACAGTTGTGGCTCAGACAGTTCAAAGTTGGAATGGAATCAGTTGATAATTCATACTACTTGTCCACTTTGGAAGGAAGAAGGCACCCATTACCTATCAGTGGGCACCTCCTTAAACCCCACCAAGGTGGGGGGACCTGACTTCATAGGTAAGTGAAGGTAACTAGGCATTCTTCGTGTATTATACCATTTGCATTTCATGTTAGTTTGCTTCCACATTTTCATATTGATTGTTTTATTTCAGTTATATATATGCCTATATATGCGGGGTGGAAATACCACCCCACATTTGTTATTGATGCCCCTATCGAGTTGAGCAGGTCTACAGGTTATGCCAAATAAGTTGAGGTTCTCATGCACTCTACGGTGAGCACATGTCCTCGAGTTGGAGCTAGATGTTATCCCCAATTTCTAGGGATAACTAGGAGATCATGTCTCGAGGCCCAAAATTCCTAGACATGGAGTAACGAGAGAAGGATTGACCTAAGCATGGCCCTAGAGGGCCCATCCTTCTCTTCTCTCATCAGATTTATCTTGTCAGCAACAGTAGTATCCATCACCTTTAGCCTGGCCTTGTATCGGAGAAGGCTCTTGCTCCATGAGGTAATTGGTCTAGGTATCATGGTATGTATCACTTTTGATCATTATAACCTTTAGATATATGCATCTTACTCCTTTTATTTCTTCTTGGATCTTACATTGACCCACTTGACCATTGTTGAGGGGATTGATAGGGTGTCCTAGCAAGCCTGTACCCATAGGTTTTGGTTTGCCACCGGGGGAATTTCTAAAGAGCCATCATCCGCTCCCATCATATCATCACTTTTTCATCTTATATCCCACTCATCTGTCCCATTCCCCTAGTTCGGGCATTAGGATGATCTATTTGTAGGGTTGCACCTTATCTCGTGGGAATAAGGGGCTAAAGGCCCAGAAGGTAAAATCAGTTGGTAAAAGATAAAATCCATAAAAATGAAACCTAGAGATGTCTTGCCCAGGGATCCCAGAGAAGGAAATAAAGAGCCTCTCAGTAAGAAACAAGAGGGACCTGAAGAAAAATAACAAACAAGACCTAGCCAAGAGGATAGGGGGTCTCGTCATGAGCCAGCCTATTATGTTCATGCTTACCTAACAACATGACATTACCACTATCGGGTTACCACGCTAGGGCAGTGACTTTTGGTTGCATGGCCAAGGAAAGGGGGTCTCATCACGAGCCATCCTTATCATCTCTGTGAAAGTGCTTATGGGTAACACTGTCAACTCTGATCACCATGCCAAGGCAGTGTCCTCTAGTTAGTCCTTGAAATAAAAAGAAAAAGAAAATAAAGCAAAGAAAAGAATAAAGGCAAAAAGGGGCTTGGAAAAAATTGCATCCATGATGGGTATAGCTTGCCTTCCACAAAGGCACCCACAGGTAATATCATGCATCCCTAGCTATCACTCTACCCGTATGCTTGGAAATCCCTTATCAACACCACCTCATTTTACATGGCTTGGATGATACCCCTTGGAGACTTTCCTTTCCTTATGGATACTAGCCCAATAGGGTGTCTTGTCTTTTTCTTCAGCCTTGTATTGTAGGTATTTGTAATATCTTTGAGCTATTGGATGATATATCAAGTTTTTTATGCATATGTTTGATAATACTAATGATGAGACATGATTAACATTGATATGATCCCTGTGACTAATGGACCCATGGAGGGAAAAATTTTTGATGTGCAGGACCATGCCCGACAGACAGGTACCACATGGACCGGTACACATGGTGAGATGATTAGTTTGGACCTCCATGGGGTTGAAGAGCCCATCATATGGTTGTTGAGACCCCATTAGGGGCAGAGACAGAAAAATGCTTGATTGAGATTTTGCATCTGAGAAGAAGAAGGACGTTCCATCAGGGGCACTTTGGCTAAGCCCAGCCTAGGGGGGTTGACCCACTTCCAATGGAACATTTCCCTTGGATGGCCCAGGATGTCACCTGGGAGCCATTGATGTCACCTTGAGCATGTGACAGTTTGACAGGGTAGCTGGCATGTGTGGCATGATTGGGAGACCCAAAGAGGGCCAACGTTTTGTGATTTTGTGTTGCATTTTTCCTAAAAAGGGGCTAGTGTTGCCCTTAGTAGGGATTTACATCTTGCTTATGCTCAGATAGGGTTTTAATTTGACATTTTAATGTAAAAATAGTATGATTTTTTTTTAAATCCTTGTCAGCTAATTTTATGACCTAAAATTTAATTAAAGGTCATGATACAGATATATTGAGGAGTTTTATCCTCATTTTGAAAAAATCACATCACTCACTCTCATAGTGAGGTCTGACTTTTGCACCCTATTAGGGTTATTGGCTATTTTGAGGAAGGCACACCTGTTTGGAGAGGAGATTTTTGGAAATTTATGGTGTTTTTCTTGAAGGAAGGTTTACAACTAGGGTTTTCATGCTATTTTCTTGATGATTTGTAAGTATTTTTATGCAAAACTTCTTGATTGAATGGTTGTAGTTTAATTTCTTGCATTCTATTTATATATATACATTTTTGAATCAAAACCCTAGGGGACAAACACACAAGTAGGTTGTTGTCTCATGTCCCCTCATAGAAAAAACTTTTAAGCCATTGAAGAAGAAGAAGAGAGCCTAGCCATTGCTACACTCTTTCTATCTTCCTCCCTTAACCTTGCCGTACTTTTAAATTTCAAGAGAAAGAGGACGTCCCAAGACTAGGTTACCTACACCTAGGGTTGTTTTTCTTTTAGGGTTTGATGAAAGAGCCTTGCCTTTGCAACACTCTCCCTCTTTAAGCTCTCTTCTCTTGATTTTACTTGTCTTTGAGCTAGCCATTTGTCGGGAAGGAGGAGAGAGCATGAGGCCTTGCTTAAGAAACACCGGAGTGAGCCTCTCTCCCCTAGGGTTCTGTATTCAAGGCTCTGCCATTGTAGAACCTTGAAAACTTTCCCTCTTGTCCTTTAAATATCATCCTCTTCAAGTTGTGCATCCTTCTCCTTTTGACTCCATAACCCTAGACACTGATCTTAGCCTCCAACATTGAAGTGAAAGTGATTGAAACAACTCTTAAAACTCTTAAATTTGAAACCCTAAATAACTAACTAACCCTAATAAGGTTGACGTCACACTTGGTTATTCCATCTTGACGCAACATTTGTCTTTACAAGCAATTAGATGATGATTTAAAGAGCATTTATTGAGTAAGGGATTGATTAAATACATTGTTGGCTACATCATCTCAATATTTATTGATGAATTGACATTATTCCATTTCTATATTAATTAACATTGATCTCATTAATATCTATTGTTATATTTTCTTATATATTGATATCAGATAGTTATATGAAGTACTAACCCATTGAATTATAGCCTGCATATATTGTTTGCTATTGTTTTGTTCTAGGCAGGTGTTCTCACTTTGGGCTACACTTCATTATTGGTTGTTTAGCCGGACTATCTGATCTTGGTGGTAACTTGTGAGGAGGGACTTTTACTTTGATCTTTATACCTTTTCGTCTTCAAAACCCCAAGTTATCGGGGATGTCTCCCCTGGGGCTAACCTCCCTAAATAGAAAGAACCTCACCATTGTGGTGACATTGGGTGGGGTAGGTTCATGTTCTGCCAGTTTGGCCTCTATCTTCTAGCCATTTGACGTAGCTACAAACTATGCGATAACAATCTCGAAATTGAACTCGCTAAGAAATTCCGACCAACGTCGTTGTCGCACGTTCAAGTCGCTTTGCATAAAGATGTGTTGTAGTCCACAGTGGTTTGTTTTTAGTTCAATTTTTCATCCAATAAGGTAGTGTCTCCAAGATCTCAAGGCATAAACAATAGCTAACAACTCCAAATCGTGCATTGCATAGTTCTCCTCATGCCTTCTCAACTTTCTCGAGATGTAAGCAATGACTCAACCATCTTGCATCAAGACTCTGCCTAAGACTTCCTTGGATGCATCAGTTCATACCAAGAGTTTTGTGTCCATGTCAGGGACCTTTAGTATCGATGTTGTCGTCAATAGCTCCTTAAGCCTCCGAAATGCCTCCGTGCAATTATCGGTCCAAACAAAATTCTTGTTCTTCTTCTGCAATTCCATAATCGTATTTTCTATCTTCAAAAAACCCTCGACAAACTGTCGATAGTATCCCGATAAACCCATGAAGTTTCGCACATCCAGGACATTCGTCAATGTAGGCCATTCCATAATAGCCTCAACCTTTGCTAGATCCACGATGATACCTTCACCGGAGATGACATGCCCTAAGTAGTGAATCTTCGATTGATAAAACGAGCATTTAGACAATTTCCCATATAATTTGTTCTCTCGCAGACACTGTAGTACCAAGCACAAGCACTTTTTATGCTCCTCCATCGTCTGATATTAAGTAAAAATATTGTCAACGAATACTTGGATGAACTCTTCTAAGTATTTGCAGAACACTTTGTTCATCAAAATCATAAATACACCAAGGGCGTTTGTCAGTACAAAAGGTAAAACCGTAAACTTGTAATGTCCAAACCTCTTCTTAAAGGCAGTCTTAGGGACGTCATCCTCCTTGATCTGTAACTGGTGATACCCTGATCACAAGTCGATCTTTGAAAACATCTTCATGCCTTTCATCTTATCGAATAGATCATCAATTCTTAGCCACGGGTACTGATTCTTGATCGTTGACTTGTTCAATTGATGGTAGTCAATGCAGAGTCTCCACGACCCATCCTTCTTTCTTATGAAAATAGTAGGCACACCGCATGGTAACACACTGGGACGTATAAGTCCTAGGTCCAACAACTTGTTCAGTTTCATTTTCAACTCCTGTAACTTCAGGGTCGACATCCGATAAGGCGTTCTTGCTATTGTTTCAATCCCCGGTTTTAGGTCTATGGTAAATTCTAATTCCCTCTCTGGCGACATCCCCGGTAACTCCTTAGGGAATACGTCCACAAACTCTCTCACCACCAGAAGGTGTTCTAGACCTTCTTCTACTCCCTTCTCGTTTAAATAAAGAATAGCATAAATCTTACATCCCTTGCGCATGCTCTTCTGTAGCTACAAGGAAGAGATGAACCTTAGGGAAACTCCCTGGTTCTGACCTACAATCACGCATCTTTTTCCCTCATCATCGACCAAGCTCAACCATTTTTTCTTATATTTGAGTATTGCCTGATGTGATTCCAACCAGTCCATACCAATTACGATGTCATAAGATCCTAAGATCATGACATACAGGTTGGCCCTGGTGACAAACTCTCCTAGGTTAAGGCTAAATCCTGTAACATTCCCTCCAACCTTTTGTTTGCCTCCCAAAGCCATTTCTACAAAGCTAAACTCATCCTATTCGACTGCCTTTACCTTAATTCATTTTAACACTGCCCCATAAATGAAAATCTCTGTAACACCTGGAAATATCACAATACTAAGATTCTGGTCAACAAAGGTACCTGACATCTCGAGCACAGTCAATTGGTGGTCTTCCTGGTGGTTATTCACCGTTGCATGAATCTGATGGGCCTTTCCCAAATCTCCCACGGCAGTGGGTCTGGCTGATCCAGATGCTCTAGTCCTCTCCATTGGGAATTCATGCTGGTAATGTGGCTCTCCACATTTCCAACACCCTTTCTTTGGTCCAGTACTCCTGGTACCCGAAGTAGAAGCTGACGACCCACCAGCCTAGAATCTTGGTCTATTTTGTTGAACAGACCTAAATTGTTGTTCTTGCGGTCGATATTGTTGTTGGTGTTATGGTCCTCAGTAAAGATTATGTTGTTGAGGAGTTTGTCGCCAAGGTGTAGTGAAAGTGGATCCCCTCTGGAAGCCACGATATCCTGGTGAAAGTCTAGCTAGTGTCTGATGTTGCTGTGCACCAGATGACACCTGCCCTGCTTGTCTCACTAGAGTCCTGCTCTGAACCCCATTGATAAGATCCTCCTCTACTATGAGGGCCTTCTGGAAAGAATCATGCAAGGTCTAAGGCATTAGAATCCTAACCTTTACATGAATTCTTACATTAAGGCCAAACAAGAACCTGTTGACCTTAAGTTTCTCGGTATTCAGGTATGGAGCATACCGAAGAAACTCCATAAAACGAGCCTCATACTCGTGTACCGTAAAGTTTCCCTATCGCAAGGTGTTGAACTCGTTGAGCTGACGCTCAATGAATTCCTCCGATATATACCTCTCTTGGAACCATTCCTCGAACAATTCCCATGACACGTCTTTGAAGGCCATGTTCAATTGTGGCAGGAGCATCTTCCACCATAGAAGAGCACTCCCCTTCAGCTGAAATACCTCCATGCGGACCTTCATGTTGGAGGTATAGTGATGAAATGAAAATAACATTTCCATATTCTCCAACCATGCCTCGATGGATGCATCATCTAGGGCACCAAAGAACTCAGGAAATTTGACCTTCTCGAATTCGAGGTGAATGCTACCAATACTGACCGAAACACGTAGTAGACCGTCATGGGGTGTCGATGCCCTAGCCTCATTTCTATCCAAACAGATGATCAATGCCTCAGACATCCGCTGAAAGGACCTCATCAGCCCAACCACATCACCCACCACTATATGTTGTTACCTGACAACCTGTTCGTCTCCCTGGGGGTTAGACCCCTTAGGCATGGATGCTACTGGGGGTGTCTCACCTCCTCCCCTAGCACCCCATCGTCTACCTCTGCAGCATCCTCTAACCATGATTACCTGCATGAATACAAGTCAACTTAATTAGAAACATTATAATCAATTATCAATCAACGGGAGTTGTTGTGATCCCAAGTCTTGGGGTGAACCGGCTTCGATACCATATGTAGCAACCCCATCGTTACGACTACATGTGACGCAACATAAAATAATTTTTTTTTTTTTTAAGGAGGATGACAACAATGACAAAATTTAAACAACGCAACTTGATGATGAACACAATGCATGCAGATCAGGCAACAGACAACAACGAATTAGCATACTAGCATATCAGTCAAATGAATGAAACATGTGATAATCAATAGACAAATAAAACGACTACCTACTGACATGATAAAGAAAATGCCTATAATTGAAAGGACAACATCACAATCCCAACACAACGACTTCAACAACCAGTAACTAGTAACCTCTACGGTGTGCAAC
>JZKD02S0716505.1:766125-798572 GCA_000966675.3 Picea glauca | reverse complement strand
ATATTTTTACAAAAATATCGCCAAAAATTTATAGTTGACATATGAAGGATTAGTAAGATTCGCCAAGGTTTCTACATTTTTAAATAAATTTCCATCCTTAAAATCATCCCTGGTTTCAACAAGAAATATAATATCAATTTCACTTGGGATCCAAATTAACATGGGGAGATGGGTGTGTCTAGATTGTGAAGTTATGGGACCCACACTAGTTCCGTAATTCCAAGCCACATGACCAAATTGATAGAGGAACTAGGCAGGTAAGAAAAATTATCAAAACTACTAACCTTTTCAGTTAGCCAAACTTTGGGTCCCTCCCAAGAATCTGAAAAAAATAGACTGGAGGATTATTTCAGTGTTACCACTTCCAAGATTAATCTTATGAATGTTGAGGAACAAGAAAATATGAAATTTCCATAGGTTCTCACCTTTCTAGTTAGCCATGCATTGAAACCCTTCTAAGAAATCAATGAAACTACTACATATGACCAAATTTTCCACGGTTTTTTGTTGTTATTGCCACACATATCCGTCACACTTTCCACGAAAGAAAAGACTATTTTTTGTAGAATTTTTTTCGTCGCTATATCCACAAACCAGGTATTCGTGGAAATAGTGACGAAATAATCCCACCACGTGTCATCATCCTCAAGATAGGTTTACCTTAAAAAGCATGGAAATAACAACAAAACATCATTGCAATAGGGATGAAAAATCGTGCCAAAGTAAAAAAAATTCCAATAGATTACGACGCAGATGCCATACGTGCAACGAAAAAGCATGGAAAGTTGCAACGAAAAAGCATGGCAATAGCGACGAAAACACTTGGGAGAGAAAAAAATACGACATAGATGCTATACGTGCGACGAAAAACCATGGAAAAGTGCGACGAACTTTCATGGAAATAGCCATGAAAAGCCTTGTCAAAGTAATACCTAATCATTATCTTGCGACGCAATTTCATCGATATTTCCATGCCTCCTATAGGTTTAAAAAAAAAAATCTACATGAGAAGTTGGATGTTGGGATTCATGAGATCTTCTAAAACAATAGGTATGATATCCACCATTTCTTATTTCTATAAAAATTTAGTAATATTGTAGCATTGTGAATTGAAACTTATCTTAGGTAAACATTAACGATACAAAGGATTTTTGTGCAATAGCTACACTAATGGAAAGTTTTGAGAAGAACTTGTCCACAATGGATTCAACCATGGGAGTGGATGGGGGACACAATTAGAAATAGGGTAATAGGTATCTATGGAATTAAGTGGATCATATCCCACCATGATTTTATAATTATTATGAAGTGGGGTATATTGAAAGGAATTTCCTATATCCTCACCATCCTTGATGTGGGTACTACCAAAAGACAATACATAATACACATGATTGTGTACAATTGATTAATAAATGGGATGAAAAATACATGAGATAGAGTAGTAATAATATAGTGAATTGTGAGCTTTATATCCATGGTTAAAATATAGTAGGTTGTGCCTACATTGGGATCAATATCGTCACCTAGTTTGGAGCCAATTCTAGCACAAACATGAGAGATGCAAATCAAGGACCCATATATCAAGATTTATAGTGAGCACCAAGGTTTTATGTACTATGAAAGAAAGGTTACCTTAAATATGTAATTAAGGTGATGCAGGAATCTATTCATGCTAGAAACATAGTTACTATGAATGAAATAAATAGAAAACCTTCCATAATTTGGCCACTAAGCCAATGCATGATTCTACTAGTGTATATAGTGGAAGCTGAAGTCAAAGAATTTTTGAAAAGTTTTCTATAGATAATAGACAATGATAAATTCACAACAAAGTTAAGGGAGGTCCTTGGGCCAATTTTAGATTCACAAATAGAGGCACAAGATAGGCCCTTAAACCATGTCCAGTGAACAAGGTATGGAAAATAATGTATCCTATATGCATTAATTCAATGATATGAAGTGTGAGAAGTTATGCTCAACTTTAGGTTGGATGTTAACATCCTACTGAAGTAATCATGGGAACTCATGGGATGACCAAATTGGGTCCACTTTTCGATCTAGTGGTAGTTGGTGAACCAATCACATATTTTCCCCATTGTCAAATTGGCGATATGGAATTTATCTCGATTGTGTGAATATTTATGCTTACTAAATGAGTTCATTGACATAGTAGATGACAAATATCCATACCTAGTATCGTAATGGATTGATTGGGAATTTTATAATGATGTCATTTGATAAGAAGGGTTATTGGATGGTATATCCATTAGATCTAATGTAGGTAAATACATTTTTTAAATAGATAGAAGTATTAGATGAAGGTGCTTTTCGATAATATCACCATAGGATAGTGGGAAGACTACATTAATCCAACTGCTAGTGGAAAGTTGAGTTGGAGAATAATATTCTCCTATGTCATTTATTCCAAAGTGTCCTTTACTTTTGGGCCACCTAGGGAGTATGAAAATTAATTGACACAAATATGCACACTACCAAATTCCATTAAGTGGATTCATGTAGAGATTAAATGTCCACTAGTGTTTAATGGCACAACTAATGTCACAAAGTTTATGGAACACATAACTTAACACATCATGTTTGAATAGAGGTTATAAACATTGGATATCACTTTAGTATATATCCTTGAATGATTGTGGGAATTTCATTATGAACTTTGGACTCACAATAAGATATAGTAGGACTAGGAACCTAATAGATATAAGGTTTTTATTGACCCATGTTCCCATCCATCGATCTTGATAAGGACAAGATATTGATATGATCTGAAAGACTTTGAAAGTCCAAGTCATAGGGACTATGAGGGGATATATATATATAAGAATAGTGTAACTTAGTGGAATGTATAGGTCTATTCGGGCTCGAACCGTAGACCTTCTTGATGAACAGATCAAAGTTCTTATTATCAAAATAATTTGAACTATTCCAAGAACCCAACATGCATTTTATCACATTTGGCTATTTCATTAAAGGATATTGTTTGCTAATGAACTAGTTAATTCATTCCATCTCTTAGGAACATGAATATAAGTAATAAATGAAAAATTACACTCAAGGATTCTCACCTGCAAAAACATTCGTCAAAGAGTAGGATCATGAACATAAATCAATCTTTTCCAAATAGTCCCTACAATTCAATCGTACTTCTATATAGTGGAGCATGTGGATCATTGTGAAACTCACTAGTATACACAGGGAATTTCTATTTAGTAGTAGGTGCATAAATGTGTGCCCACCTTAGAGTCATTGTTGAAGAATTGGTACCTATAGAACAAAAATGCAATGATAGATGACCTAATGACCATAACTACAATTTAAGTTCTATGACACTTTTCAAATTTGTGAGGAAGATATGTTGATTAGTGGGGATATAAAACACATTCAATGTTTCCCACTAATAAGACTACCATAATTTTTGACCATATATTCTTTAGAGGATGATGTCACAAAAGAATTTTATTCTTCATGGTTTGAATAAATAGAGGTGCACCATGTAGTCACATAAGCCAAGAATACCAACTATTTAGTTCACTATCATGGGATATTGAAGACAAATAGTTGATTTTAGTATGAAGGATGTGTGTAAGTTGGTTATTATTTGTGACTATTTGTATGAAAACATAATTGCAGACATTGTATATTTTATTTGAGAGTACACTCACCTATTCTCATGTAGAATATTTGAGATGAAAAGAGTGAGAGGAGAACATTGGGAGATGAATATAGAATTGAAGCCTGACACCTGATCTACCAAGAAGTTACTATATATGATGCATTCAGATTATAAGGAATATGCTAAAAAATAGATATGTGATATGATACTATTCGTTAGATATTTTCAGTGGAACAATAAGATTCCATTAGTCTAATAGTCATCTAGGGTGTGAAAAAGGTGGAATAATTTTTTCTATGGAATTTTTTAGATTGAGTCAGGCCTACATACATGATCCCTTTCATACACATTTTAGTCACGATATTACCAAGAAAGTGGCAAGGAATGAACCTTACACCTTCATAGTAGGATTATTTGGCTATCATAAAATATGTATCATCAACGAGCATAAGATGAACAACATTGTTTCTATGGAATGGCGATTGTATGTATACAATCTCATTCCCTATGGCCCAAGTAATGCACCAATTATGTTCTTAAGAATCATGTTTTTTGTGTTCAATGAGTATATCCATAATTTCCTTGAGCTATATTTTCAATTATTGGCCATGTATATCTAGCTAAAGGGTCACATGGATAAACTAATGTTGGTGATGGAAAGACATTGATTGATCTAGTTGATTGATCTCTTTGTTTTAAAAATAGGTTATTCTCTACTGAACAAGGCCAACCATGTGAAGGTGGAAGCTCATATGGCCCCTCCCCCCCCCCTCACATCGCTCTCAATTCCCCATACCCAACAAATGATTTTGTTTATATAGAAAACATATAGACATTCATGCATAACTAAGGTAGTCATCAAAACATATGAAAATATAAACATTGAAGCATATGAACATATAAACATCGATAAACATCCAAATACAAGTCATGAATTTATACATCTAATTTTTCTTTGATTTATGTTTTTTTGCATTCATAAAATTGACAATTGGGGTATAATAATCATCCAAGGACATTATATTTATTGCGCCCTGTCCTTCTATTGTTTATGTTTCCATGCACTCATGTACCATACTTCTGGTACGTCGCTGAGAAGGGCATCGAAGCATCTGTGCAGGGTCACGAACTGCAACAATGAAAATGATCATATTGATATCTTGAAATATAATTGAAATAAATAATTCATTATTTTGATTAACATTACACTATTTCTCTTTACATGTCTGTGTAACTATGACATTTGGTGTGTTAATTTCTTGTCCACTTGGTTCCTCTTGCAGTTCACCCTCCTGAGCTACATGCTCTTCAATTTTGAGAAGATAATATATAAGTATAAGTCAGGAAATAAATATCTACAATCACAGTACATATTTTTAATTCTAAAGCATACATACCAGAATGGGTGCTTTGTTCCCCACTATCATTGGACATGTGCACCCTTGTATGATGTGGTGTCTATTGAATACTGCTAGACTCACTGGTGCGGTAGCACTGTTTCTTGAAAACAAACATAAATACTTAGTTAAGGGCGATATAATAAATTATGAATATACTTTACAAGCATGCTACTGCGGTTTCCTTATTCATTTTATTTACCTACATGGTTGGGGAGAATGGAGTCCAGCCCAAGATTTTCCTATATTCAATCACACTTTTAAAATAGTTCTTGTAACTAAGCTTTAGGTCCTCCTTGGTGGTAGAAGTGTCAAACATATTTAACTGCAATGCATAAGACCATTAAAAATACCAATAACAAAAGCATATATTTGTCCGCTACTGTTAAATAAATATTAACCATAGTTAATCATTTAAATCTTACAATTCAGGATTTTAGTTTTCCATAGCCACCCTGGCCTAGTTCATGCTGCCCATGATTTTCCACTCTAGCCTTGGTTTCTTTGGAGGTGTCTGGTAGCCTACATATGGAATTTTTGAAAAACAATAGATATCGGAATTGTTACTTAAAACAGAAAAGAAAAACATAAATGAGCATATTTCACTAATAATATGACATGCGTTGTACCTTGCTTGACCAACTCGTGGATGTATTCCTTGTTTTTTAAACAAGTTCTCCTTTGCATCCTTTATCAGGGCCTTCCACTCTTTCTATGGAACCATGCGAGGGCACTCATGCTTGAGGTCTAATTGCAATTTCTTCCTATATTGGGCCCTAGTATATTTTAAATTCTCGTCGGCTAACTTTGTAACCACTTTCTTGTTGAATGTGTTGTGGAACAAGTTTACCATGTGGTCTATTAAATCATCTTTCTTTTTGCTATCTTGGCCATTCCATCGTGTGATAATGGTGGGGCCAAACAACTCCAATTCTTCATCATTTAAGTTTCTATAGAAAACATTGTTTCCTGCAGAAACGTGTTATCCATTAATTTATAATAATATCAACAAATTTCCATTTCAATTTCATGATAAAAATGAATCAATTAATTAACAATTACCTGCAATCTTCTTAATCTTGATCGGAACACATGCTTCATCTACCAGAAAGGTGACATCTAATGATCTGGTGCTTTTAATTCATTTTTCTCCATGCAGAATAATTTTCACTCCATCTATAGTACATTCCTCTTCAGAGTCATGTGGAGTCCCAAGCTCCGACTCATCATGATTCAACATGTCATGATGGTAAAAATTGATGCAGGAGCATCTCTCCATGTTAGCTAGCCACATCAGCGTGTGCATTCAAAACTGAAGAGAGGCGCAGCCCTCGTCTTCCATTTTGAATTTGAATGTAATTTAATGTTTAGGTTGTTGAGCCGTGAGGTGGTGCCTTTGCACAGGAATTAGATTAGGTAGGCCTTTAATGTTTTTAAGGCTAAGATCTAGATCCGATTTACGGACTAGACAGCCCATTCAATGCTATTGAATAGGGTAGGTAGATTGAAGGGAAGAGTTCAAAGAGACCCTCATGTAAAAGATCAATTTTCGATCTCATTTTGGAATAGTTAGAGTTGTAAGAGAAGAGAAGGAGTTGAGACTTTGATATAGTTCATGCTCAGGAACACCTTGTAAAAATAGGCATTTGCCATTTTAATACAAACAACAGTTTTTCCTGCATATTGTCTGTGTTGTTTGAATGTCTTTGTGTGTTCAATGTATGTTGTAGATGTATGTTAGGTGTGCATTTATAGGGAGTTGTTTGATTTTTAGGCTTGAGAGGTTATTTTTGGTTTCATGCTAGGAGGGCATGACAGAGTACTGTGGTCTCTGAATACTAGTGCCTAGATGTACTGCTTAACTCTACAGAGTCAGACAAAGACATGTCAGGAGGGCACAGTAGCTGAAATAATCAACTAAGAAAAATACCTTGGAGGTTGTTGAACACCTCAGGAGGCAAGGCTGTGTAGTAAGACACAGTTGCAGACAGAAGCTCTGAGGAGTTCTGTAAAGCTCTGCTAAGTGGGCATTGAGCAGGTGCAAGGGAGTGCACAGAAGAAGAACTTTTTTGTGAGTTCATTAGAAGCAAGAATCATCTAAGGATTCTTGATACTCTGCCAGGAGGGCATTGAGTAAGTGCTAGAGTGCATAGGAGGAACTCTTTGAGTTCAGAGATTGGAGAAGAGTCCATATAAGGATCTTCGCAGGGTTGTTGAACACCCTGAAACACTCAACAAGAGATTGCTTGAGCAGTGGATATCCAAGAGGGCATCCAAATTCTCCATCTGCAGGAGAAGGAAGAAGGATAAAATCCCTTAGAGGTCTGAGTAGCAGAAAGCTCAGAAGGAGTAGCACTTTGTGTGCAAAGACCCTGCAGAGGAGCAGAAGTCATGGAATCCCTTGAGGATTCGAGACTAAATCTCGGGAGGAGTAGCATTTTTATATGCGTAGGCGAGGACTCAAGTTGCAGAGCTCGTAGGCAAACGAGAACAAAGGTCGAGGCCTTTGAACATTTGGAATTCTTCCAAGTTTAGAAGAAAGCACCAAGGCTCAACAGGAGCAATACCTGTCGTCAAATCAGCCGAGGAGATCTAGAACATTGAAGGATTTCATGTCCAGGGAGTAGTGGAGGAGCATATGAGCCGAAGAGATTCTAAGCCATTGGATCTCGTTCAGAATCACCGAAAGCCGTTAGATCTGTCGAGAGTTGCACGAGGGTTAGACCTCACGCATAGAGAAGTAGAAGCGAAGTCTCGAGAAGGAGTTCATATAGGTATATCATCATTTAGGAGTTCAAGAGTCCGGAGGATGAGAGTCTGGGCACTCGACATCAGAAATCATGAAGGTGAAAGAATCTGAGTTGTTCGTTGGAAGAAGGACATGTGTCGCGAGATCCTCTCTATCGGGGATTTGAATATCGAGGTTTAGAGAAGGAAGTCCTTTGACTTCATGAGTTGTGAAGTCACGAGAGAATCGCAGCCATTCATCTAAGGAGGATAAGTGGCAACAATCATGAAGTCAACGAAGTGCCGAAGATATCCAGGATTCGAGTCTCGTGAACTCGGGAGTTCGCAAGATGAGAGCCCAAGAGTTGGGTGCTCCAAGTTGCAAAGTTGTGAAATCGTGAGGAGCAAAGACATTCGTTGGATCTAGAGAATGGGAGGATCGTTGGATCAGGAACCCCATCACCTATCGCACGTTCGGGGGTTCGGAGGTTGAAAGGAGTCGTTTTCGAATTGACGAGTAGCGAAGTGCCGAGAGCCAGGCATGAGACGACACGTGGTAGAACCACAAGGTGGGCTCGGGTGATTGATAGGTGAATACGCATCACTAGGAGGAAACAAGTCAACACTCTGTTGACTTCTCGCATCTCTGGGATTCATGAGATAAGAGTTCAAGAGCTCGATGCTACAACTCATGAAGTGGCGAGTTGTGAGAAGTGCGAAAGGAAGGTCAACCTTCGCTGACTTTTAAGTCTTAGAGGATCGCACAAGGAAGGAATGAGAGTTCAACCTTTGAACTGACGAAGCGGAAAATAGTGAGAGGATCTAGCATTAAGCCTAACTGGTGGTCGTGCGCGGAAGGTGCTGAAAAAAGAGGAGCTATACCCATTTCGTGATCTCGAGTATTGTAGGATTGAGAAGGAGGAGTCGAGAGCTTCGACTCACAAACTTGCGAGATCACGAGATTGCGACAAGTGCCTTTGGAATTGGGCCTTGGTGTTAGCATTATGGTCACTTGGAGAAGGTGGAGCTCACGCCTAGTGTTGTTCGCACAAGGGAGCTTCCCGAAGGACCTGAGGATCGATTTGAAGGAGATTCCAGCAGGGAATCGAAAGAGTTCCTTCATCTCATGAAATAAATTGAACGATCCTTAAGACCGGGAGGTCGCATAGAGACTCTGTCGAGGCAGAGGTGGAAGTCTGGGTTAGGTTGGTATCAGAGCCAAAACTCTGTTTGTAGATTTCAGACAGAGAAGCAGAAGGCAAAAGAAGACAGAGTGTTGGAGACTCTGTGGTGATTTCTTGCAGGTGAGCAGCAGGTTTGCCAAGAGAGCAGATGGAGACAGCGATATGGCTACTGAAGGCCATAGATATGCTGGAAGGAAGAACCTAGAGCTGATGAGCAGATATGAAATAGATGAAGATCTCGCTGATATAAGGGAAAAAATGGAAAATCTTACATTGTGGATGCAACAGAACACCAAGTCAAGATGGGTATATGAATGGCCCATGAAGACAAAAGCAATATGGCCATTCAAGAAGTTGATGGCTAGAAGACAGCATAGGCTGTTAAGAGGATGGTTGAGGCATGTTGAAAACCTCAACATACCAGAAGAGAGGGTTCAGATATGTGAGCCAGAGACTGGGAGAAATCTTAGTGATGATGAGGATGAAATGGGATCAACTGAAGATATCAAGAACTTCCAGGAGGGCAGAGAAGAAATTCTCAATTTCCAGGAGGGAAAGGGGTTGAGATCACTACGAGATCTCACAGACTGTCATGAGGACAGCCGGGGAATTTCAAATTGCCAGATGGGCAATTGATCGAGATCGTTGCGGGATCCCATAGACTGCCAGGAGGGTAGCCGAGAGTTTCCAATTTGCCAGGTGGGCATGGGAACAGAGATGGGACTGTCTAAAAGTCTCATGGACCCGGAGGTAAGTTCAATTCAGCCTGAGGTGCTGATAAAGGTGGGATCAACTGATCTCATGGTCTACCAGGAGGGCAGCGAAGAAATCCCAATTTTCCAGGTGGGTAGGGATGAGAAGATGAGACTATCTGAGGGTCTCATAAACTCAGAGGTGAGTTTGGATCAACAGATGAAGCTGATGGAAGAGGAGGATCTAAGGATCCTTCTAATGATTGGAGGAATTCAGATATTCCTACCACGTAGCCCAAAGGAGGCCAAAGTTTGTGTTGAAGATGAAGCAACAACAGCAGAAGAAGGACAGCTAGATGAGACTGTCAAAGAAGAATTTTAGCAGATATTTGAGACTGCCCAAGAAGAAGAAGAAGAGAATGAGCATTCCGAGGAATGGCTCAATATTTTCAGCCAGGAAACTGAAAAGACTACAACATTGGAGCTTGCAGAAGTGGAGGAGGAGGAAGAAGAAGATAACATTAGTTTGGTTGATCTGTATGAACAAATTAAAGCCCTGGAGAGAAGGGTGATTGTGCATGGCATGCACATCCAACATGTGCAGTTGGAAGCAGATGAATAAGGCATGGGAGATCACAGTGATCTACCCAATTGCAGAATTTTTTTGCAGCTGCAGAGACTGCATGAACAGGGCCAGCCACTGGAGCAGGTGGACGAAGTGATCGAGGAGATCAAGGAGCTGATGTTAGGGTCAGAAGAAACTGTTAGCAAGGAGAAGCTGAGCAGAAGTGATGCATCCGCGCTCGCAAGCACATCCGCTCACAGGATCTTCCCTTATTCCACGACCCGAAGAACTTTAATGTTCTTTTATTTCCCTATTGGGAAATCTACACCCACAACAGTTTTCGTGAGATCCCCTCTTTGAAATAGGGAGATTGGAATTTGCGAGGTTAGTATTCAAGCATTGAACTCTCAAATCCCCGAATGCCGACAATAGTCAATGCTGACCTTTTTCTATTAGGGTTTTCTCTATCGTGATTTCTCCAATCGCGATGTCGAACAACTTACTTTTCCAAACCTTGAATCTTGATATGCCGATTACCTGACACACGCGCGAGTTGACTTTTCCACACCCTTTCACCTCATCAGGATTTCAGATTTCGCTATATCGCAAATCCTGATGTCAATGTTTTGGGACTTGTCGCTACGAAACCCCAAAATGGTGTGCCACTTGTCCACCACTCTGACCCGTGTGGCCCCACTCTATTCTCTTAGCCTTTCGGAATATCGCATATCAGAATATCGTGATCCTTGATGCTATGTTTACGGAGTTTCAACCCACAAAATCCCGATGCATGATTTCACGCATAAATTAGACGGCCCTTATGGCTCAGATCAATGGTCCTACGCCTCCTGAGCTTTGAACCTTGGGAATACTCTGTCATATCTCCCTTGCACCTCTATGAGATCTAATGGCTCATAGGATTTCACGAATCCTCCTCGGAGAATATCAACTGTTTGTTCCTCCCTTGGTGATTCTTGTGAAATGACTATGTGTTCCTCAGTGGAACTCATCCACCTGCATGCAAACTTGCGATACTTCTTACGGACTTCTAGTCACAGATTCCTTGTGCTTCCCTTCAATGGATTTTAATACCTTACCCTTCCTGATATTTTGCATGACTTTCAATTCCTTCAGAAAAACTCTTGCACGCACTCCTTGCGGCAAACCTTCAACCATGTCTAAGTGTTGAATCTTTTCGACTCTGTGCACCCCTGCAGTAGTAGTCCTTCAGCTCTTACTCCGGTTCGCAACCCTGAACTTCACTCGGCCTGCACACTACTTGCACGGCTCATGTGCCCAACTACACTTTGGGTGAATGAGAACAAAAGTTTAACTATCTGAGCCCTTCGTCAACGCACTCCTTGCGGACACTTCAACTGCACTCCTTGCAGGAATTCTTGCTCAGATAGAGAAACAATTGAAACTCATTTCTTCTTCCTTCCAGACTTCAAACTCAACCATGAAATCGTATACACAAAAAATAAAGCAAATGTATAACAGGGAGCAAACATTCATGAGTATATCATTCAGCATCAATACACAGAGAACAACACAAACCATGAATTTGAATCAAACTCTTCTATTAATTCAAATATCTGTACATGGGTGTTCTTACACAACTCTCTGCTCCTCTATGCTCTAATGCTTCTAACTCAATAATGTTACAATACACAATGAGGGTGTCTATATCCCGTTTCCCTCTTGTGCTCTACAACTGTCTAATCTAGAATTAAATTCTATCTACCTGCATTAACTACTATAAATGTCTCCTACCTACTAAGGATGAAAGAAATCCACTCAAGGTCCATTTAAAATATACAAGTGCACTTCATTAAATTTCCACATTAATGTTCGCGCATCAATTCAAAGAGAAACTCAAAATTTGTGCTAGCACTCGTCCAACTGTCATCCGCCTTCACGCTAGCTCGCTTGATGTGGGAGATGCTTCTGCATCATACTCCCTCGCTTGAAAACTTTCATGGGATCATTTCCATGAGCTCTTGCACAGTCTGTTCATGCTTCTATATCCCTGCTTCACTCTCCCAACTGGCATCTTCAACTGGATGGCCCTTCCATTTGACCAGATACTCAAAGTATTGCTTCCACCTGGTCGTTTTTCTCACTCTCTTGTCCAGTATGCACTCCATCTGCAGCTTCTCTGCTACTGACATCTTCTTTGTCCAATGGATCACTGGCTACTCATCTCCAGTTCCTTCTTCCTCATCTCTATAGGGTACAAATCCCAGATATTGAATATCGGAGAAATTTCGATCCCATCGGGTAATTCAATCTCATAAGCATTTGCCCCAAATTTCTTCAAGACCCTACATGGCCAGATTTTCTTCATCTTCAGTTTATTGTATGTTCCTCTCAGGAACCTTTCCTTTTGCAAATGTGCTAGAACCCGATCACTAACCTCAACTTGAAGTTGTCTTCTATGCTGATCGGCTCTGCGTTTATATTCCTGACTTGAATTCTGCAGTCGTTCCTTCACCTTGCTATGAAGTTCTTTCATCGCCTCCGCGAAATCTTCTGCACTAGCGCTCCTAGTCGTAGTCTATTCTGAATCCCTCAATTCAGAAATTCCTCTCGGCTACATGCCATAGACAACCTGAAATGGACTCTGGCCTATGCTCTAATTCACTGAGTCGTTGTATGAAAATTCCGCCTGTGGTAATATGTTATCCCACTGGTTGTGGTGCTCTATCACCAAGCTTCTCAACAAGTCTCCCAAACTTCTGTTCACCACTTCTGTCTGTCCATCCATCTAAGGATGATAAGCTAAAATAAACAACAAGTTAGTTCCCAGCTTCTTCCATAGGGTCCTCCAAAAATGGCCTATGAACTTTGTATCTCGATCCAAAACTATACTCCTCAGCAACCCATGAAGTCGAATGACCTCTTTGAAAAACAGGTTTGCAATGTGAGTTGCATCATTGGTTTTCTGACATGGAATAAAGTGTGCCATCTTGGAAAATCTATCCACTACCACAAAGATTGAATCAACAACTCTTTGTTTCCTTGGCAACCCCAATACAAAATCCATGCTTATCGCATCCCATGGTCTTTCCGGTATGGGCAATGGTTGATAAAACCCCGCATTCTGCCTCCTTCCCTTCGAATGTTGGCAAATTCTACACCTGTATACAAATCTCTTGACCTCTGATCGCATTCCTGGCCAAAAGTATCACTCATTCAACTTCACGAACGTCTTGTCATGACCAAAGTGTCCTGCCAATCCTCCACTGTGTTTCTCCTTTAACAAGTTCTCCCTCATGGAGCATTTCGGAATACACAGTTGATTACCTTTGAACAACAATCCTTCCTGGATCATGTACTCTATCCACTGACTTCTATCTCTGAGAACTGGATTCTTAGCTGCTTCATACGCCTCCTTAAAATCTAGATCATCAGTGTACATGTCCCTGAGATCATCAAAACCTAACATTTTGACTCGGAACTCCTGCAATAGCAAACACTTCCTGCTCAAAGCATCAACCACTTTTTTAGCAGTACCTGAAATATGTTTAACCACAAAAGTGAAATTCTGCATATACTCAACCCATTTTACATGTTTATGATTCAACTTCTCCTGTTGAGTCACAAACTGTAGTGCATGATTGTCACTGTATAGTACAAACTCTTTCAGGATCAAGTAATGCCTCCATTTCTTTAATGCCTAGATGATAGCATAAAACTCATTATCATATGTGGAGTACTTCAATTTTTCTTCATTCAGCTTCTCGCTGAAATATGCTATCGGCTTGTCTTCCTGACTCAAGACTGCCCCAATTGAAAATCCACTCACATCGCATTTCACTTGAAATGTTTTTTGGAAATCTGGCAACACCACGACTAGTTGTTCCGTAATCTTCCTCTTCAACAGATTGAAACTCTTTTCAGCCTCTTCTATTTGGTGAAAATATTTATGCTTCTTCTTCACTATATCCATCATTGCTGTGCTAATTCCACTGAAATTCCTAATGAACTTTCGGTAGAAACTAGCCAAACCATGAAAACTTCTCACCTCGAAAATATTCTTCAGTGATGGCCAATTCTTGATTACCTCCACCTTATCTGGATCCATCCTCAACTCATTTGCTGAAATAACAAACCCCAAGTAAATGAGCTTTGTCTTCATGAATGAGGACTTCTTCATATTAATCAACAGCTTCTCCTGCTGTAATTTTTGCATCACTGTAGCCAAATGCTTCAGATGCTCTGCCACTGTCTTACTGTAAACCAGTATGTCATCCAAATATACAATGACAAATTTTCTAATGAACTCCCTCGGGACTTCGTTCATCAATCTCATGAAGGTACTCAACACATTTGTTAAGCCAAATGGCATAAAAATCCATTCATACAACCCTTCATTTGTTTTGAATGTTGTCTTCCATTCATCACCTTCTCTCATGCGGATTTGGTGGTAACCGCTTTTCAAATCAATCTTTGAAAAATACTTTGCTCCGCTCAAGCAATCCATCAGATCATCCATCCTCGGTAATGGAAATCTATACCTGTTGGTTATCTTATTGATCTCCCTTGAGTCAGTACACATCCTCCAGCCTCTATCTTTATTCGGACTGAGTACTATTGGAACAGCACACAGACTCAAGCTTTCATTGACCAATCCTTTGTCCAACAAATCCTAGACTTTCCTCTTAACCTCTTCATTCTCTTTCGGCATCAACCTGTACGTGGCTTTGTTTGGAAAACTGGCTCCTAGCATGAGATCAATATGATGACTCACACTCTTGATCGGTGGCAACAAACGAGGTAATTCATCCACTACTATATCAGTGAACTCTTCCAGCAGTTCCTAAACTTCCTCTGGTAAATCCTCCACTCTTGTGCTAGTCAGAACAATCTTCGGCTTTCTGACCACAAAGAACTATGGATCCTCTTTCTTCTTAACCTCTGTAAGAAGTTCCTTCCCACTCATGAGAATTACTGTGTTGCTTACTTCTGTTTTTACCTCTTTATCCTTAATCGGAAGCAACATGCGTGTCCTCCCATTCTTCTCCAGGGTGTATGTGTTCATTTACCCATCATGAATCACATTCTTTTCATATTTCCATGGTCTACCCAGCAATAGATGACAAACATCCATAAGAATGACATCACATAAGATCTTATCATTATATCCTCCTACCTTGAATTCAACCAAACATTGTTTAGTGACAGTTACCTGGTGTCCCTTCTGTAGCCACGAAATTCTATATGGGATTTGATGATCACTTGTATCCAACTCCAACTTCTCTACCATCTCCATAGAAACGAGATTATCCATGCTACCACTATCTACGATGACCTTGCATACCCTATCCTTGGTCTTGCAAGCAGTCCTAAAAAGTCTGGTCCTTTGGACTGAACTCTCCACCTCCTTCTCAGGTGTCAAAAGGACTTTTCACATCATCAACGATCTTCTGCCTCAACATCCCACCTCTGTGCTTCGTTGATGTGAGCTTCTCCAATGTCCTTCTTTTTATCTGGAAACTCGTAAGACTTGTGCCCATTCTTCCCACATGTGAAGCATGTGATTACTCCACCTCTTCCTCTTCCTCTACCTCTAGTACGAGGAAAAGTGTTGTTGTCAGCATAATCTCCTCTCTGCTCATTATCTTGGCCTCTTTGTGAGGTTCCACCTCTATCTGTTCGAGTCATAGGTTTCTTCCAATCTTCCTTGGGCTTCTGATATTTGTCCTGGGCAACTAATTTTTCTCTGGGCTGACTTCTTCCTCGGCCTCTCTGACCCTGCTTTCAGATCAACTTCTCCTCAGCTTTTAGAGCCATTTGGTAAGAATCTTCCACCGTCTGGATGGTTACCATGATCATCTCATCCTGGATATCATATCTCAGGCCATTCATGTATCTAGCAACTTTTTCATCATTGCTCTCCCAATGACCTGCCCTGATGTTCAGTTTATAGAATTCCTCAGTGTATTCTTTCACTGTCATCAGCTTCTGTCTCAGGTTCTGCATTCTCCTGAACAAAGTAATTTGATAATATCTGGGGATGAATTTCACTTTCAGCTTCACGATCATTCAATCCTAGCTTTTGATCTTTTGCTTGCCCTTGCAGCATCTGTCACCTTGTAGCTCATCCCACCACAATGTTGCATGTCCTTTCAATCTAGTGACAGCATGCTTGACTTTCTTTTCCTCTTCGACATCTTCATAGTAAAAGTACATGTCTAGAGCTCTAATCTAGTCTAGAAGCTCCTCTGCATCCAAGTTTCCCTCGTAAACTAGAATGTCCATCTTTTCTCTTGCACCCATCCTGGAAATAGCTTTGATCAAACTCTCAATTGATGCATCTTCAGCTGCAACTTCTTCTTCATGTTCAGCCTCTACTTCACTTTCAGAATCACTTAGATCCCCAGCACTGACTATGCATCTTTGTGTTGCCTCCATGTCTTCGAGTCTAGCTCAGAGATCACGCATTTGTCTCTCCATAACTGGATTTGTCATCTGCCTGCCTCTTCTTCTCGTCGTTTCCCTATCCTCTAGATTGGGTAACTGTCTATCTCTCCTTGGCGGCATGGAGAATTATCTTTCTCTACTACAGAAAGGAAAGAATCTTTCTGTGCTTTGATACCACTTGATGCAGCCGCTCTTGCAAGAACGTCTTCTCATAGGATATTCCCTTATTCCATGGCCCGAAGAAATTTAATGTTCTTTTATTTCCCTATTGGGAAATCTGCACCCACAACATTTTTCATGAGATCCCCTCTTTGAAATCGGGAGATCGGACGTCGTGACTTTGCGAGGTTAGTAGTCAAGCATTGGACTCTCAAATCCCCGAATGTCGACAATATTCAATGCTGACCTTTTTCTATCGAGGTATTCTCTATCATGATTTCACCACTTGCGATGTCGAACAACTTACTTTTCCGAACCCCGAATCTCGATATGTCGATTACCCGACACACGCGTGAGTTGACTTTTCCACACCCTATCACCTCGTCGAGATTTTGGATTTCTCTATATCGCGAATCCTGATGTCAATGTTTCGGGACTTCTCACTGTGAAACCTTGAAATGGTGTGCCACCTGTCCACCACTCTAACCCATGTGGCCCCACTTTATTCTCTTAGCCTTTCGGGATATCGCGTATCGGAATATTGTGATCCCTGATGCTATGTTTATGGAGTTTCAACCCACGAAACCATGATGCATGATTTCACGCGTAAATCCGATGGCCCTTATGGCTCAGATCAATGGTCCTACCCCTCCTGAGCTTTGAACCTTGGGAATACTCGGTTGTATCTTCCTTGCACCTCCGTGAGATCTAACATCTCACGGGATGTCATGAATCCTCCTCAGAGAATACAGAATGTTCGTTCCTCCCTTGGTGATTCCTGTGAAATGACTATGTGTTCCTCTGTGGAACTCGTCCACCTGCATGAAAACTTGTGACACTTATTACAGACTTCTAGTCGCAACTTCCCTGTGCTTCCCTTCAATGGATTTGAAGACCTTACCCTTCCTGAGATTTTCCATGACTTTCAAGTCCTTCAAAAAAAATCTTGCACACACTCCTTGTGGAAAACCTTCAACCACGTCTAAGTGTTGAATCTTTTTGACTTTGCACACTCCTACAGTAGCAATCCTTTAGCTCTTACTCAGGTTCGCAACCCTGAACTTCACTTGGCCTGCGCACTCCTTGCACGGCTCCTGTGCCCAACTGCACTTTGGGTGAATGAGAACAAAAGTTTAACTATCTGAGCCCTTCGTCAACGCACTCCTTGCGGACACTTCAACTGCACTCCTTGCAAGAATTCTTGCTCAGTTAGAGAAACAATTGAAACTCATTTCTTCTTCCTTTCAGACTTCAAACTCAACCATGAAATTGTATACACAGCACATAAAGAAAATGTATAACAGGGAGCAAACATTCATGAGCATATCATTCAGCATCAATACACAGAGAACAACACAAACCATGAATTTGAATCAAACTCTTCTATTAATTCAAATATCTATACATGGGTGTTCTTACACAGCTCTCTACTCCTCTATGCTCTAATGCTTCTAACTCAGTAATGTTACAATACACAATGAGGGTGTCTATATCCTATTTCCCTCTTGCGCTCTACAACTGTCTAATCTAGAATTAAATTCTATCTACCTACATTAACTACTATAAATGCCTCCTACCTACTAAGGACGAGAGCAATTTTCTCAAGGTCCATTTACAATATACAAGTGTGCTTCATTGAATTTCCACATTAATGTTTGCACATCAATTCCAAGAGAAACTCAAAATTTGTGCTAGTGCTCCTCCAGCTGTCCTCCTCTTTCGTGCTGACTCGCTTGATGTGGGAGATTCTCCTGCATCAAGAAGGAAAGAAGTAGAAGCAGCAACGCAGAAGCAGTAGCAGCAGGGAGATGGAGTAGATAAACAACTCCAGAAATTTGTTTGGGATCCAGGAAGATTTCCAAATCTAAGAGAGGAAGCTCATGAGCAGGAGCTCATGAATTTTGCAACTGAGGAGTATGATGCAGGAGCATCTCTCCACGTTAATCAGTCAGCCAACCAGCCATGTCAATGCGTGCATTCAAAGCTGAAGAGTGGTGCAACCCTCGTCTTCCATTTTGAATTTGAATGTAATTTAATGTTTAGGTTGTTGAGCCGTGAGGTCGTGCCTTTGTGCAGGCATTAGAGTAGGTAGGCCTTTAATGTTTGTAAGGCTGAGATCTAGATCCAATTTGAAGACTAGACAGCCCATTCAATGCTATTGAATAGGGTAGGTATATTGAAGGGAAGAGATCGAAGAGCCCCCCATGTAAAAGATCAATTTTCGATCTCATTTTGGAATAGTTAGAGTTGTAAGAGAAGACAAGGAGCTAAGACTTTGATATAGTTCATTCTTAGGAACACCTTGTAAAAACAGGCATTTTCCATTTTAATACAAACAACAGTTTGTCCTGCATATTGTCTATGTTGTGTGAATGTCTTTGTGTGTTCAATGTATGTTGTAGATGTATGTTAGGTGTGCATTTGCAGGGAGTTGTTTGATTTTCAAGATTGAGAGGTTATTTTTGGTTTCATGGTAGGAGGGCATGATAGAGTATTGCGGTCTCTGAATACCAGTGCCTAGATGCACTTCTTAACTCTGCGAAGTCAGACAAAGACGTGCCAAGAGGGCAAAGTAGCTGAAATCATTAACTCAGAAAAAGACCTTGGAGGTTGTTGAACACCTCAGGAGGCAAGGTTGTGTAGCGAGACACGGTTGCAAATAGAAGCTCTGAGGAGTTATGTAAAGCTCTACCAAGTGGGCATTGAGCAGGTGCAAGGGAGTGCACAAAATAAGAACTTTGTTGTGAGTTCATTAGAAGCAAGAATCATCTGAGGATTCTTGATACTCTTGCAGGAGGGCACAGAGTAAGTGCTAGAGTGCACAGGAGGAACTCTTTGAGTTCAGAGATTGGAGAAGAGTCCATAGAAGGATCTTCGCAGGGTTGTTGAACACCCTCAAACACTCAGCAAGAGGTTGCTTGAGCAAAAGATAGCCAAGAGGGCATCCAAATTCTCCATCTGTAGGAGAAGGAAGAAGGATAAAATCCCTTACAGGTCTAAGTAGCAGAAATCTTAGAAGGAGTAGCACTTTGTGTGCAAAGACCCTGCAGAGGAGTAGAAGTCATAGAATCCCTTGAGGATTCGAGACCAAAGCTCGGGAGAAGCATCGTTTTTATATGCGCAAGCGAGGAATCAAGTTGTAGAGCTCACAGGAAAAGGAGAACAAAGGTCAAGGCCTTTGAACATTTGGAATTCTTCCAAGTTCAAAAGAAAGTGCCAAGTCTCAACAGGAGTAATAGCTACCGTCGGATCAGCCGAGGAGATCTAGACCATTGAAGTATTTTGTGTCGAGGGACCAGTGGAGGAGCGCAAGAGCCGAAGAGATTCTGAGTCATTGGCTCTCGTTCAGAATCACCGATAGCCGTTAGATCTATCAAGAGTTGCACAAGGGTTAGACCTCACGCATAGAGCAGCAGAAGTGAAGTCCCAAGAAGGAGTTTGTATCAGGATATCGATGTTCGGGAGTTCATGAGTCCGGAGGATGAGATTCCAAGCACTCAACATCAAAAATTGTGAAGGCAAAAGAATCTGAGCCGTTCGTTGGAAGGAGGACACGTGTCACGAGATCCTCTCTATCAGAGATTTGGACATTGGGGTTCAGAGAAGGAAGTCCTTCGAATTCATGAGTGGCGAAGTCATGAGATAATCGTAGCCATCCATCTGAGGAGGACAGGTGGTAGCAATCGCGGAGTCGACGAAGTGTCGAAGAGATCTAGGATTCGGGTCTCGTGAACTTGAGAGTTCGTAAGATGAGAGCCCAAGAGTTGGGTGCTCCAAGTCGCGAAGTTGCAAAATCACGAGGAGAAAAGATAGTCATTGGATCTAGAGAACGGAAGGACCGTTGGATCATGAACCCCATCACCTATCACGCGTTTGGGGGTTCAGAGGTTGAAAGGATTCGCTTTCAACTTCACGAGTAGCGAAGTACCGAGAGTCGGGCACGAGAGGACACATGGCAGAACCACAAGGTGGGCCCGGGTGATTGACAGGTGAATACAAGTCGCCAGGAGGAAAGGAGTCAACACTCTATTGACTTCTCATGTCTCAGGGATTCATGAGATAAGAGCACGAGAGCTCGACACTACAACTCGCGAAGTGGTGAGTTGCGAGAAGTGCGAAAGGAAGGTCAACCTTCGTTGACTTTTAAGTCTCGGAGGATCGTACAAGGAAGGAAAGAGATTTCAACCTTTGAACTCATGAAGCGGTGAATAGTGAAAGGAGCTAGCATTAAGCTTAACCGGTGGTCGTGATTCGAATCATGAAATAAATTGAATGATCCTTAAGACCGGGAGGTCGTGCAAAGACTCTGTCGAGGCAGAGGTGGCGGTCTGCGTCAAAAATCATTGTATTCATCAATGGATTCAAGGGGAACCTTAGTAGGCTCAAAAATCCTGACTTGTACTTTGCTATGTCAAGATTTTTGTTGCATTGGACCATCACTGATACCTATAACAGTTACAAGATCGAAAGGTTCCTGGCACACGGGGTTTAAAAAATCCTACAAACAGAAAACTTTACTTTATCAAATCATATAGAAAATATAAAAAAAAAAAAAAACGGATATGAAATTTTCATAGCTGATAAAAATATGTGAAGATGCCACTTACCCCAAAATTAGTTATTATATTTTGTAGCTCTACAATTCTTTCCCTGTCCTCTTGTGTCAGGGGTCTTTTGCTAAGACAACTTAGATATTCTATTTTAGCTTTATTCAAGGCCTTTTTTACAGTTGTCATTGGGTCAGTGGAATAAAATATTTTGTCCTCATCTATATCCTCAGTGGGAGCCTTCCCACATTGACCATGCTAGAATACATTGATGAATAAAATTAATGAGATGAACTTTAATATTTGAGAAATTTAGTTATTATAGTCATAAGTTATTACTATATTTAACATTTACCTATTGAGGCACAGTGGGTGCCTTTCCATGGTCACCCTGGACAAATGTAGCGGGTGATTTTTGGCCATGGTTACCCTGGACAGAAGCTGACACAATAAATCAATCAACAAAAGTTATGAAATTCACTTGTAAGATTTTGAAAATGAAATATTGGAGTAATATCAGAAAAAAATAATGAAATTTCAAAAATTTAGTTGTTGCAGTCATAAGTTGTTACTGTATTTAACATTTACATGTTGAGGCACAACGGGTGCCTTTCCACGGTCACCTTGGACAGATGTAGTGGGTGATTTTTTGCCACGGTCACCCTAGACAAAAGTTGACACAATAAATCAATCAACAAAAGTTATGAAATTCACCTATAACATTAAAAAATGAAATATTGCAGTAATATCAGAAAAACAAATAATGAAATTTCAAAAATTTAGTTGTTGTAGTCATAAGTTGTTACTATATTTAACATTTACCTACTAAGGCACAACGGGTGCCTTTCCACGGTCACCCTAGACAGATGTAGTGGGTGATTTTTGGCAACAAACACCCTGGACAGAAGTTGACACAATAAATCAATCAACAAAATTTATGAAATTCACCTGTAACATTAAAAAAATGAAATATTGCAGTAATATCAGAAAAAAATAATGAAATTTCAGAAATTTAGTTGTTGTAGTCATAAGTTGTTATTGTATTTAACATTTCCCTGTTGAGGCACAGTGGGTGTCTTTCCATGGTCACCCTAGACAGATGTAGCCTGTGATATCTCATGGTCACCCTAGATAGATGTTGACACAATAAATTAATCAACAAGAGTTATGAAAGTAATTGTAACATTAAAAAAATGAAATATTGCAGTAATATCAGAAAATAAATAATAAAAAATGAAATATATGTAATAAAAAATTGAAATATTGTAGCGATAAATTATAATAATGATTGATCAAAGGTTGAGTTGAATGGTATGTAATATATTTACCCCCATAGCCACGCCCCCTCCATCTATTTGATTTAAGTTGATCAACAATTCTTCACCTGGAACAATTGTTTTTGTTGCACATACAAATATACGATTTCCTTCACGTCCCTCAAATATGCAATTCAGTTTCTTAGTTGTTTCCACTAGTCGTGTGCTATTTATAAAGCTCGCAATGTTTCCAATGGTTTTTGGCCTTCCATCAATATACATAGTTTCCCCTTTATTTTGATTGTTATCTACTAGTTGTATATAATTTGTGGCAACTTCGTATCTTTGCATACTTCATGTATATCAGACCAACATCAACCAATGATTGTATTTGTATAATGGTTTGACATGCTCCATCAATTCAATTATAGTGCCATAGCCGACCTTTATGCCATCCATGGAAAATAGCCCCAATCCATGTAAGGACGAAGGAGCAATGTGATACATCCTCCCACTGATGAAGAAATATGTGTCCACTTCAGGTAGCTCCTTAGGTGCCCATCGTTGCACTAGATGTCTATAAATCAAGGGAAAATCAATGTCACTTATGCTCTCAACATCAGAATTACATGACCCTCCGTTGGCAATAAAAAATTGCATGCGTATACAGAATATTTTCCTTACCTTTTCAAATCTAGTTGATCTGGAACCGGTAGATCTAGTACAACATGTCTCACATTCAACCTCTCTTAGTATATCTTGATCATCACTTGAGGAAGATAGATCTGACAGATACCTATTTGGTGGTACCTACACTCATTAAAATAAGAAGACAAGTTATCATGCAAATATCAGTTTGTGGTACCAACACAATTGCATATAGTTGCATATAGTTGCATAAGTTGCATTTTTTCATAAAGTTGCATATAGTTGCATAGTTGCATATAGTTGCATATAGTTGCATAAGTTGCATATAGTTACATATAGCTGCAATATAGTTGCATATAGTTGCATAAAGTTGCATGCTTGCATATAGTTTCATATAGTTGCATAAGTTGCATATAGTTGCATAGTTTCATAAGTTGCATTGTTGCATAAAGTTGCATAAATTTACATAAGTTCCATAAAGTTGCATAAGTTGCATAAAGTTGCATAAGTTGCATGTTGCATAAAGTTGCATAAGTTGCATTGTTTTTCATATGTTTGTCTATGGTAGATGCTTTGGCCAACACATTTAGGTCCCTCCCTTACCAGTTATGACCTCTCTTGGGTCTTGTGCACTATTTGGGTCTCTTTTAGTACAACACGTCTCACTTTCAACCTCTCTTAGTATATCTTGATCATCACTCGAGGAAGATAGATATGACAGATACCTATTTGGTGGTACCTACACTCGTTAAAAAAAGAAGATAACTTATCGTGCAAATAGTTGCATATAGTTGCATATAGTTGCATAAGTTGCATTGTTGCATAAAGTTGCATATAGTTGCATAGTTTCATATAGTTGCATAAGTTGCCTATTTGCATATAGTTTCAAAGTTGCATATAGTTTCATATAGTTGCATAAGTTGCCTATAGTTGCACATAATTGCAATATAGTTGCATAAAGTTGCATATAGTTGCATATAGTTGCATAAGTTGCATTGTTGCATAAAGTTGCATATAGTTGCATATAGTTTCATAAGCTTCATAAATTGCATATAGTTGGATTGTTGCATAAAGTTGCATGTTGCATAAATTTGCATAAGTTCCATAAATTTGCGTAAGGTGCATGTTGCATAAAGTTGCATAAGTTGCATAAGTTGCATTGTTGCATAAAGTTGCATATAGTTGCATATAGTTTCATAAGTTGCCTATAGTTGCCTATAGTTGCATAAGTTGCATATAGTTGGATTGTTGCATAAAGTTGCATAAGTTCCATAAAGTTGCATAAGGTGCATGTTTCATAAAGTTTCATAAGTTGCATTGTTTGTCATAAGTCCCTTGGTCATATGTTTGTCTATGGTAGATGCTTTGGCCAACACATTTAGGTCCCTCCCTTACCAGTTATGACCTCTCTTGGGCCTTGTGAACTAGTTGGGATATTGTTTAGTTGAGGAGCCTCCCTTGGGTCCCCAAACTTCCCTAATCCATTAGGGCGCACTCTTCAATGCATAAAATAAAACCAATTGTTGTGTAGTTGCATAAAGTTGCGTAAGGTGCATAAATTTGCGTAGTTTCATGTTTATTTATAAAGTTGGATAGTGGTCTAGTGGTGTGTAGGAAGAGGCCTAGCACCTTCAAAATGATCATTCTCCTCCAACTATCCAACTTTAAAGTTACATAAATTTCATAAAGTTGTGTAAGTTGCAAGTTGAGAAATCAAGGGATTCCACCAACACTCATTTAAATTTATTTTTAATCGCTTGCCAATACTTCTTTTAGTTTGTTAATATTGAGCTCACACATGAGGTAGTTTATATCTATGAGGATTTAGGATTAATTTTTCAAGCCTGAGTTTGATGTGTAAATATTTATGAAGGTATTGGATCCCTTAATGACTCCTTAGTACCGTTGACGAGTTGAAGAAGTTTTCAAATCACCAAGAAACCATGCAGGAAACTCAATGTTGCATAGAATAAGCATTTCATTTTTTTAATGAGTAATGGAGAATTCACATTGTAGAATCTCCTTCAATATTTTTGTTGTTATCTCTATGAACCATTTTTTCAAGAAAACATCTAAGTCGTTGACTTGAAGGACTTGTTGATTTCCCAATCCATCATTTTTCCTCGTGATAGACAAATCACTAAGTCAGGAGACCAAAAGTCATTTAAAAGTTAGTAATTGAACCTTCATCATTGAAGTAAGAAAAGAAAGGTGTCAAGTTTTTTGTATATTTGGATAATTTATCTAAGAAAAGGAAACTTTCTAGGTTGTGAGGCCAGTGAGTCTCCAAACCTAGTGACTAAACCTTCTTGAGACTTAAGGTATATGATTTACCCCCAAAAAGAAAAATCACTTACTTAGTGAGGTTACTCGTTGTCCAAACCAACCAATTGAGGTTATTGACCCTTGCACTCAACAAATTTCCTCCTTGGGGTAAATAACTCAATTGTCCTTATTTGTCCTTATGACCTCTCTTGGGCCTTGTGCACTAGTTGGGGTCTTTTCCTGGTTGAGGAGCCTCCCTTGGGTCCCCAAACTTCCCTAATCCATTAGGGCGCACTCTTCAATGCATAAAATAAAACCAATTGTTCTGTAGTTGCATAAAGTGGTGTAAGTTTCATAAAGTTGCATAGTTGAATGTTGATTTATAAAGTTGGATAGTGATTTGGTGGTGTGTAGGAAGAGGCCTAGAACCTTCAAAATGATCATTCTCCTCCAAATATCCAACTTTAAAGTTGCACAAATTGCATAACGTTATGTAATTTGCAAGTTGAGAAATCAAGGGATTCCACCAACACTCATTTAAATTTATTTTTAATCGCTTGCCAATGCTTCTTTTAGTTTGTTGATATTGAGCTCACACATGAGGTAGTTTATATCTATGAGGATTTAGGATCAATTTTTCAAGCCTGATTTTGATGTGTAAATATTTATGAAGGTATTGGATCCCTTAATGACTCCTTAGTATTGTTGATGAGTTGAAGAAGTTTTGAAATCACCAAGCAACCATGCAAGAAACTCAATTTTTCATAGAATAAGAGTTTAATTTTTTTTATGAGTAATGGATAATTCACATTGTAGAATATCCTTCAATATTTGTGTTTTTATCTCTATGAACCATTTTGTCAACAAAAAATCTAAGTCATTGACTTGAAGGACTTGTTGATTTCCCAATCGATCATTTTTCCTCATGATAGATAAATCACTAAGTCAGGAGACCAAAATTTCTTTAAAAGTTAGTAACTGAACCTTCATCATTGAAGTAAGAAAAGAAAGGTGTCAATTTTTTTGTATATTTGGATAATTTAGTAAAGAAAAGGAAACTTTCTAGGTTGGGAGGCCAGTGAGTCTCCAAAACTAGTGACTAAACCTTCTTGATCCTTAAGGTATACGATTTACCCCCAAAAATAAAAATCACTTATTCAGTGAGGTTACTCGTTTTCCAAACCAAACGATTGAGGTTATTAACCCTTGCACTGAACAAATTTCCTTCTTGGGGTAAATCACTTAGTTGTCCTTATTTGTCCTTATGACCTCTCTTGGGCCTTGTGCACTAGTTGGGGTATTTTCTAGGTTGAGGAGCCTCCCTTGGGTCCCCAAACTTCCCTAATACATTAGGGTGCACTCTTCAATGCATAAAATAAAACCAATTGTTGCGTAGTTGCATGTTGATTTATAAAGTTGGATAGTGATATGGTGGTGTGTAGGAAAATGCCTAGCACCTTCAAAATGCTCATTCTCCTCCAACTATCCAACTTTAAAGTTGCACAAATTGCATAACGTTATGTAATTTGCAAGTTGAGAAATCAAGGGATTCCACCAACACTCATTTAAATTTATTTTTAATCGCTTGCCAATACTTATTTTATTCTGTTGATATTGAGCTCACACATGAGGTAGTTTATATCTATGAGGATTTAGGATCATTTTTTAAAGCCTGAATTTGATGTGTAAATATTTATGAAGGTATTGGATCCCTTAATGACTCCTTAGTACTATTGATGAGTTGAAGAAGTTTTGAAATCACCAAGCAACCATGCAAGAAACTCAATGTTGCATAGAATAAGAGTTTAATTTTTTTTATGAGTAATGGAGAATTCACATTGTAGAATCTCCTTCAATATTTTTGTCGTTATCTCTATGAACCATTTTGTCAAGAAAACATATAAGTCATTGACTTGAAGGATTTTTTGATTTCCCAATCCATCATTTTTCCTCATGATAGATAAATCACTAAGTCGGGTGACCAAAATTCCTTTAAAAGTTAGTAACTGAACCTTCATCATTGAAGTAAGAAAAGAAAGGTGTCATTTTTTTTTGTATATTTGGATAATTTATCCAAGAAAAGGAAACTTTCTAGGTTGGGAGGCCAGTGCGTCTCCAAATCTAGTGACTAAACCTTCTTGAGCCTTAAGGTATATGATTTACTAGCAAAAATAAAAAATCACTTATTCAGTGAGGTTACTCATTGTCCAAACCAACCGATTGAGGTTATTGACCATTGCACTCAACAAATTTCCTCCTTGGGGTAAATCACTCAGTTGTCTTTATTTGTCCTTATGACCTCTCTTGGGCCTTGTGCACTAGTTGGGGTCTTTTCTAGGTTGAGGAGCCTCCCTTGGGTCTTTTCTTTGCTCAATGTGTTTTTCTAGTCTAATCATATCCAAAGTGATACACACAAGTAGTTGAGAGTTTTACCCATTTCTAGAGTGATGCACACTCCCTAAAGACACAACTAGAGTATCACCACCTATATATAAAATCAATTTATATTCCATTGGGGTTTACAAGGTTGCATTTTCAAGTTTTAATGGTTTTCTATAGTTGGTTGTTGAAAACGAGATTATGAAACCCTATGGAAATGTATTTTCATCTCTAGATTGAGGATGCCATTTTTCTTGGTTTTCACAGCTATCCATCAACAAAAAAAATCAATTTCTCATGTCATGGCTATTAGAGATATGCAAAGTAGAAAATAAATTGATCTGGTATAAAACTAAGAGGATATCTGGTATACCTTACAAAGTAGATATCCAAGCCCATCTAATAAACTAATCCTAGAAGTTAAAAGATTGGTAAAATTAAAATGAATAGAGGTACTCACCATTCTTGGTGCCCTCACAATCTATATCTATGCCCTTTCACTCTATATTTGTTCCCTTATAGTGTATCTCCCCTTCATTCCCTCGACTTGGTGCCCTCTGTGTACCTTCACAGTCACAGTCTTATATCTCCCCTCTGTGTGCCCTCCCAGACTATGTCCTCCCTGGCAGTGTATATCCTTCGTGTGCCCTCACAGACTATCTCCTCCTTGGTAGTGTATTTCCTCTGTGTTCTCTCGTAGACTATCTCCTCCCTTTCATACTATCTCCTCTATGTGCAGTTGTATTTTATCTCCCCTCCCTGGCAGTGTATCTCCTCACCCTCACAGTCTTCTTTGTGCCCTCAGTTTTCGACATAGTGATCTCCTTTCCCCTTGGTCACGTGCATAGTGATATGATCAGTAATTTGTTTTGGTTGTGTGTGTAGAGGACTCTTTCTTCATGGCGCAATAACCCTCCTTTGGTCGCGTGCTCCCTTACACTCTCAAATGTTGACACAAATATATGTCAATTTTATGCCCACTAATGACTATCTAGATCTAATGCATGGCCACTAATTTAGTACTTGTATTGGGTATATCTAATGCATGAGAAAAATGATATACTTTTTTGTGATTAAATATAATGGAAGCATGCACCATGTTGTATTTGTGTTCCAACTTGTTGTTTATATGAATGATGTGAATTTCATGCTTATTCAATTGCATTTTGTGCTAAATGAACTCTCATTGTAATGATGAATGTTGAATATTCTAGTTATTATTAGTATGAATGCATAGAAGTAGATAATGGGAATGAATACTTAGTAATAATGTTCCTCATCTAGATGTTCGCATTTCAAAAAAAAAAAAATTAGGAAATGCAACTTGGCTAAGACCTTTCGTGTTTAAGGGAATGATGTGATAGTATTAGACAATGATACCCTTTGTTCGAAAACCTCATATACGTTGGTTTATAATACAATCCAACATGTTGGTGTAGAAAATGGGGTGAAAGACTCATAAAATTGCATAACCATATCCATTGGGATGCTTCCACAATGACACTAAAATACTGGTCACAAAACAAGGCAAGTTCAAATTTGGCATATCATCTCATTTCATTGATGAAGTAGAGTGTGATGTATTATTAGATGTTTGTGATATAATATTTAATGGTATCCTCCACAAGAATCATTTTTAAGTTCTTTTAGTTTTCTCTTAATAGAGAGAAGACTTAATGCAATAGAACCTTTCAACGTTTTCTATAACTAGATACCTATGCAGCCTCATCTTCTAAGAATTCTTTGCGAGTATAAAATCCTAATTAGCAGTAACTTGTAAATGGCTTGAAATTGTATTAAACTCTTACTACCACTTAATTAATGTAAGAAATTCTATTGGTGATCTAATCATTGTATTAGAGAAATTCATTACCTACTATATCTCAAACAATCCAAAATTATAGTGTATCTATGTTGAATCTGCTTCAAAGTTAGATGAGAAGAGGAGGAACCTTGATTGTGTAGTCTAGGGGCTCTAGTTTACGGTAGTACCTATGCAATTGGAGTTGTCTCAAGTACAAGCATAGTTCCTTTCTCTTTTGGTTGTTTCTTTGAAGAGTATGGAGGATGGAGGATTAAAAAAGGGCTCTAATGAATTGGGAATGCACTCAATGGAGACTTAAGAGCATGGCCTTATGGATAGAAAATGTAGATGAGAATACTTTATTTTTCCCATAATTATTCCAACATGAGGAAAAGCATGAATAGCATAGGGGGCATTCAAAATACAGTAGGGGCTAGAGTGTAGAGCTTCCAAGAAATATCAGAGGTGTGGACAACCCATTTCCAATATGTATTTAAGGGTCTAGAATTAGCAACATTGCAAACATAACGACAAATTGCTTGTTTTTTCCAAGGTTTATGGAAGGAATTCAAAATAAATAGTTATTGGACATTTGTGACAAAGGAGAATTTAAAGGACAATGTATACTCTTTTTGATGAGAGAAAATACCTAGTCTTAATCGTTGGACTATATATTTTTATATTATATGGGGCTGTATGAGCTCATTAAAGAGGATATGCTAGCCATTCCAAATTAATCTAGGAGCTCTGGAAAAGTCTTAGGTGCATTTGAAATTCTACCTTTCTATGTTTTATCCCTAAAAAATATGACCCATACATTTTTTAATATTTCAAGACAATATCATTATGCAATTATATTTATAAAAAATATCAAAAGTAACTCGAAGGAGGATAAATCATAATCTATCCAAAGCCATTTCTTTTGAATAGTTTGGCTTCTTGAATGGGAGACAAATTCCTTAAATTGTGGGGGTTGGCATAAGAATCTTTCCATTCTACCAAGACAAAGAAAATGGCAGCCTTTGTTATAAAGTTATATCTATCAAAGGAATATAGTAGGGTTTCATGGTTATATTTAATATTATTGCTCATACATATTGGTTTCAATCTTCCAGTGGTTAGTTGGGTCAAATGTTGTTTAAATTCAATATAATTCTCTATTCTAATTATGGGTCCATTGCTTCTTTCTTCAATCCCTCCAGAATAAAAAGATTGAGAACTTCAATCCTTCTTTCTTCAATACCATAACCCACTTCTTAAGTCATTATGTAGATTGAAAACATGAAGAACAAGATAAGATCCCAAGAATTGGTGAGAAGTGATTCATGCATATGGACCAAAATGGAATTTGGATAATGATCCTTGTAAAATTTGAATAAAATATTTGGAGAATGATAATTTTGAAGGTATTAGGCCTCTTCCTACACACCACCAGATCACCTCTCATTGAAAATATATGTATTGATCCCTTTTAGTTTTGGGTTGTTATTATTTTCAATTGCATGCACCTTTCAATCTAGTCAAAGTTCAATTAATGTCTCTTGTTACTGTAGGTTTATAAACCCTCATCCCAATGCCAATATGCCTCCAACCTTTTGATCTAATGATTGTATGGTGATAAGTGTCATGAAGGGTGATGAATAAGACTAGGGGTAACCTTAAATTCAAGGTTAGGTGTAACATCCTGCTCTTGTGCACTGAGCGAACTTATTCTTTGAGGACACTTGCTCGCAAGTGATCCAGATTTTATGTTATTAAAACAATGATTTTGATTATGAGGCATTATGGGTTGATGACTTATTGTTTTACTTCATTGACATAGACAGGTTCTATTGACTCGATTTTACTGATTGTGCAGGATCTTGGACCTCGAGGATGCAGAGGCATCGATGGAACCCCTTGGACTCTGGATCGAGTCGAGGAGTGTACCATTGGGGCTTGATTGTTTTATAGGTGATATTAGTGCATCTGATTAGATGATATGATATGGATATATTCTGACATGATTCGTTTATGATGCAAGATGACGATAGCTTGCCAACCTGACTCACATGTGGATTAAAGGGGTCATGCACGAATACCAGAGAAGTTGAGGGAGAGGTGTGGACAACAACACTGCCACAGCCTACTAGCAATCTTGTCGTGGCTCAAACTGTAGGTTAACGTTTACCTAGTTCGAGAGGACCCACAATGTCATGAGGGAAGACTGCGATAGTCGCTCATGATGATTCTAAGGGGTACACAATAAGGCAGGGGAATTATTCCTTAGAGGCCCTTAGTCTCCCACAAGTTCACCTGGTGAAGTATTGACTCCAGGGGTTTTTTATGTCTACCAAGTCAATCAAGAGGTGAGTGGCACCCTTGGAGAACGTGGTGTGTCCTAAAGGGTACATTGCACAAGAAAAATGGAAAGACGTGAGTGGCACACTTGGAGCATGTGGTGCATCCTGAAGGGCATGTCGTGCAAGAAAAATGGAAAGAGGCAAGTGTCACCCTTGGAGCATGTAGTGCGTCCTGAAGGGTACATCGTGCAAGGGAACAAATGAGGCGAGTGGCACCCTTGGAGAACCTAGTGCGTCCTGAAGGGCACATTGCATTGTTAATGATAAATGAATGAACCTAGATGGCCTTAGGAGGAATAACGTGATAAGAAATTTTTAAAACAATCTCCCTAATAAAATGTTGCCCAACACGAAAATTTAAGGTCTAGGTCTAAATTATGCTAGTGGTAAAATTTTATCTTTTAATATATATATATATATATATA
>JZKD02S0716505.1:749428-766075 GCA_000966675.3 Picea glauca | reverse complement strand
TATATATATATATATATATATATATATATATATATATATATATATATATATATATATATATATATATATATATATATATATATATATATATATATATATATATATACAAAAAAAATAATAAGTATAATATTCATTAAATATTGTAACAAGAAGGGGGTAAGCAATTTAAATGATTCATAAAAATCTGTTAGGATAAAATTTGAAAAGGGAAATAATTGTTTTAATATTTTATGATAATTTAAAATTTATTAATTAAAAAGGGAAAAGGGAAAAAGTTAATTTCTACACCTGACAATTTGAGTTATAAATGAAAAGGGGAAAGAGGGAAATATAAAATATTTAGGAAACTAGGAAAAGAGGGAAACACAAAAAGAAAAGGGAAACACAAGGGAAAAAGCAGAAATTCAAACTTAGTAAGGTATCTAACATTTAACAGATTTCTAATTTAAATGAAACTAGCAAATTAATAATGGGGAAAGTCATTAAAAACTGAAGGGATTTTGGAGACACCTAGGAGCGATTCTAGGAGTGACTCTAGGTGGGTGAGGGAAATAGGGGTAATTAATTAATTAAAGAAACTAATTTATGGAGGAATGAAGGGGATGGGTGACACTTGTACGGGGAGGATTTTTAGGATTTAATTTATTAAACATTAAATTAAATGGGATTTTAGGAAGGTAAAGGACTTGGAAACTCTATATAATGGAAGGAGGAGGAGGATGAAGGATCTCTTCTGTTTTTGTAATGTTACGCTGTAGAAATCTATACTTGAATGACTTAGCTTGTGGGATTTGGGACACCCAACTCGGTGAGGAGTGGTAGCTCAGGCTTGTGAGGCAAGCTAGGAGCTAGCTGAATGTATGGATAGTTTGTGTGGCCCCTTTGCAGCTCGGGGGGCTAAGGGGGAAGAAGATTACCCCTAGCATTGGCTGGGAGGTACCGGTAAAGTCTCATCAGTCGGAAAGCAGGAGTTTCATGGAGCACGCGGGACATCAACTCAGAGAGGGCGATTGGGAAACGGTATGCATTCTTTATTTCTGTGTGGTAGAATGTTAGTATGAATTATGTTTTCAGTTCTATATGCTTATATCAAGTAAATAATATGTTAGTCATAGCATTCTAGTTGATGACTAAATTTCCCATAGCCTCAGTTGGATGATTGATTGATTTCCCATGGCCTTTGATTCCTGGCATGTCTTGACCGTCCTGTGGTTTTTTATTGTGTTTGATTTCGGTCTACTTTGCCTTTGTCCCTAGCTCATCAGTCTGTGCTTGAGAAGTCGGCTAGGAGCCTGATCTATGATCGTCGCTTTGGCATTAATAGACCTATGGATCTCAACGCCCTACTTTTTTGTGCATGGATGATAGGCAAAGGACATTCCTATCAGCTGTCCATCTCTTATGTTTGTCCTTGTCTAATGGTTCCCTTGTGCCCTGATGCATTTATTTAACCCTGTAATGTGATTGTTGGTAAAGTTTTTCCTTAAACTCGTCATGCTTATATCTCATCGTTATCTCATTTTTTTTTACCTCATTTTTATATCTTGATGGATCCTTGACCCTGCATTTTAATCTTGGACAATTGATAACTCTGCATTTTTTTTTGAAGGATAATTTAACCATGTGTTTATTTTTATTCTTGGTTAAGTTACAATCTACGTTGTATAATTGGTATCCCAGGCGAATGAAAATGTTTTTATCACTGTCTGCATTCCTTGCTATTACCACGTTTTTATAACTCCTTGTTGTTACCATGATTTTATAACTCCTTGCTATTACCAGAATTATAATTCCTTGTGTTCTACATTTTTATTTGAATTATAACTTTGTGTCCCTATTGTTGCCACGATTCATCACCATGAATTTAATAATCATAATTTTTATTCCCACTATTTGATTGTCATGTATTTTTAATTACACGGGTTTTTACCATACTTAATGCCCACATTTTGTTTCTCCCAACCATTTGTTGAGTGATTTTTAATGCCCATGATTTTTTCTTGAAAACGTTGACTGTGTTGCTATAGAAATCACCCACGAATTTAGCCTTTTAAATAAAAAATTCACTTGCTGGAATGACCCCGGTTTTGGTAAATGAAAATTGAGTGTGCATGTTGAATCCACCCATGAATTTAGCCTTTTAAATCACAAATTCACTTGCCAGAATGACCACGGTTTTGGTAAATAAAAATTGACTGTGTGCATGTTGAATTTGCCCACCTTTTTTTGCTACTCATTTCATAACTAACTTGTAGTAATGACCATGACTTTTCCTTCAAACTGTGATTGTGTTTTCCCTTGAGTGATGGACTACGTTGATGTTGTTGGGATACGTTTTCCTTTAATTGTTGAGTTTTTGTCGACTGGGCACGATTGGCCACCATTTGGGCACTGCGTTATTGCTAATTTTGCCACAGTGAATTAAATGGATAACAGTTAGTTAAATGCCTTACTTTGCTAGATTCATTGTTATTTAATGGTCACATCCATTGCCTTGATTTTTTCCAGCAAATAAAATGGATAATAGTTAGTTAAATTCCTTGTTATTGCTAGATTCATTGTTATGTAATGGTCATATTAATTGCCAGGACAATTGCTACAACAATGTAAATGGCCAGCAGATTCATTCCTTGGATTAAATGCCACAATGAGTTAAATGTTAAATAACACCTTAAATGCCTTGTTATTGCTATATTACTTGTTATGAAAACAGTCATGTAAACTACTATGTTAATGCACTTTTAATTGTCATGTTGTAATTGTCTTGTTATTTCTATATTAATTGTTAAGTAACCACTATGTTAATTTCCTCACTAAATTGCTCTTGCCCTGCTAATAGTTAGTAGTTTCCTTCTAATATTATTAGACAACTAGTATTTTTAGTCCGGTCAATATAAATAGACTACATGCTGAGATTTAATTGTTCATAAGTGTTATAATGATAGCTTTCTACCTTAATATTGTTAATGTTGTTATTTAAGTTAATGACTAGTTGTAACTTAGACGTGCCCCATCTAGAATGGAAACTCATGTTAAAAGTGATTGTAATCACTGACTAGATTAGAATGGTTGATTGGTTGGGTGAGGAAGATGTCATTTATTGGCTTGTGACATCTCGTGTCTTCGTCCTATGATGTTTCGTCGACCAGTTGTTGGGGTATAGGTGTGGTTTTCCTCTCAGTATTTGGTTTCTAGCACGTCAGATTATCTATATTCCTTGGTCCAGATAGGATGTGTTACTCCAAGGTTATTGATGCATATATCACCTAGGAACACCATGATTCCTGATGAGGGGATCATGGCGCACCTTGGGGGATAGTGGGGAACGAGATCTTGGTCGGAGTAGGTGCTTTTGTGTGAGTGTTGATGAGAGTGCAAGTTTCTCTTGGCGTGGGTCGAATGCCTTTAGGCGTTAGGTCCTTGCCCCTTGAGGTTCTAGTATTTGTTCGTCTACACCTTGATGTTAGGTTGAGGATGTTTTCCCTTAACTTGTAAGCATGGATGTGTTTGCATCGGATGGGTAGTTGTCCTTCTTATTATTTTTTGCATGTTTTGCCAGTTATCTTGAGCCTGTGTGTGGTGTCATAGTAACCTATTTCCTAGACTGCATGCTAGAATTCATCGTCAATGGTGTGATTAAACTATCATCGCCATTGTCTTCTTGCCTCTTAAATCCTAAAAAAAAAAAAAAAATTGCTTCACTTGTTGTCGTAACGATGGGGCCGTTACATATGGTATCAGAGGTAGGTTCAACCCACGACTAGGGATCGCTACGGATTTCATTGATATGATTTGATTATAATGTTGCTAAATGAGTTGACTTGTATGGATGCAGGTAATCATGGTTAGAGGATGCCACAGAGGCAGATGACAAGGCACTAGGGGAGGAGGTGTGACGCCTCCAGTAGCAGCCATGCCTGAGGTGTATAAACCCAAGGGAGATGAATAGGTTGTCGGGTAGGAGAAAATAGCAGTTGGTGATGTGGTTGAAATGATGATATCCTTTTAGCGCATTTATGAGTCACTGATCAGTCGTTTGGATAGATATGAGGCCAAAGCACTAGCACCCTCTGAGGGTCCACCGCGTGCTCCGGTCATTACTGGTAGCATTCACCATCAACTTGAGAAGGTCAAATTTCTTGAGTTCTTTGATGCCCCAGATGGCGCATCTAATGAGGCATGGTTGGAGAATATGGTGATGTGCTTTGCACTTCATGACTATACCTCCAACATGAAGTTGTGCATGGCGATCTTTCAACTTAAGGGGAGAGATCTTCTATGGTGGAAGATGCTCCTACCATAGTTGAACATGGCCATTGAAGACGTGTCATGGGAATGGTTCCGAGAGAGGTACCTACCAGAGGAAATCATTGAGCGTCATCAACTCCTTATGATAGTGCGGTCGTACGGTGCTCGAGTACGAGGCCTATTTTATGGAGCTGCTCCAATATGCTCTGCATCTTAACACTGAGAAACTTAAGGTCAATAGGTTCGTGGTCAGCCTTAATGGCAACATACATGACAAGGTTAGGATTCTGATGCCTCAAACCATGCATGATGTCATTCAAAAGGCCCTCATAGCAAAGGAGGAGCTTATCAGTGGGGGTCAGACTAGGACTCCAGTGAGACCAGCAGGGAAGGTGTCTCATGGCGCACATCAGCATCAAACACCAACCAAAAATATGCCAGGATATCATGGCTTCCAGAGGGGATCCACCTTCACTAAATCTCGGTGACCGACGCCTCAGCAACAGACACCTTTTCGGGGACCATAGCATCAACAACAACGTCAACCAAAATAGCAGTAGTTTAGGCCTATTCAGTAGAACAGACCAGGATTCCAAGCCGATGGGCTGTCATCTTCTACTTTGGGTACCAGGACTACTGGGCCAAAGAAGGGGTGTTGGATGTGTGGGGAGCCACACTACCAGCATGACTTCCCTGTGGAGAGGACTAGAGCATCTGGATCAGTCGGACCCACTACCGTCGGAGATTTGGGCAAGGCCCATCGGATTCATGCAGCGATGAATAACTACCAGGAAAAGAATCAGTCGATTGTGATCGAGACGACAGGTACCATCATTGACCATACCCTTAGTATTTTGATAGATACTAGTGCTATCGAGAGTTTCATTTCTGGTGCAGTGATAAAAAGGATTAAGGTAAAGGTAGTCGAACAAGATGAGTTTAGCTTCGTAGAGATGGCCTCATAAGACAAACAAAAGGTTGGAGGAAAGGTTACGGGATGTATCCTTAACCTGGGAGAGTTTGTCACCAAGGCCAACCTGTACGTCACAATCTTAGCATCTTATGACGTCGTGATTGGTATGGACTGGTTGGAATTACATGAGGCGATACTCAACTACAAGATGAAATGGTTGAGCTTGGTCGATGATGAGAGATAGAGACGTGTGATTTTAGGCCGGAACCAGGGATATTTCCTGAGGTTCATCTCTTCCTTGCAGCTTCGGAAGAGCATGTACAAGGGATGTAAGATCTACGCGATCCTTGCGTTAAATGAGAAGGAAGTAGCAGAAGGTCTAAAACACCTTCCTATGGTGAGAGAGTTTGCAGACATCTTTCCAGAGGAATTACCTGGGATGCCTCCGGAGAGGGAATTGGAGTTTACCATAGACCTAAAACTGGAGACTGAACCGATAGCGATAATGCCTTATCGTATGTCGACCCCAGAGGTACAGGAGTTCAGAATGAAACTAAAGGAATTGTTGGACCTGGGATTGATATGTCCAAGTGTGTCACCGTGGGGTGCGCCTGTTATTTTCATATGAAAGAAGGATGGGTTGTGGAGGCTCTTCATTGATTACCATCAATTGAACAAGGCCAGGATCAAGAATCAATATCCATTGCCAAGGATTGATGATTTGTTCGATCAGATGAAGGGTGCGACAATGTTCTCAAAGATCGATTTGTGATCAGGGTATCACCAGTTATGGATCAAGGAGGATGATGTCCCTAATACCGCCTTTAAGAAGAGGTTTGGAAATTACGATTTTACTATTTTACCATTTGTACTGACAAACGCCCCAAGGGTATTTATGAGTTTGATGAATGGGATGTTCTGCCAGTACTTGGACAAGTTCGTCCAAGTATTCATTGACAATATTTTGATTTACTCTCGGATGAAAAAGGAGCATGACGAGCACTTACGGTTGGTACTACAGTGTTTGCGAGAGCAAAAATTATATGGGAAGTTGTCCAAATGCTCATTTTATCAATCAAAGATTCACTACTTAGGGCATGTCATCTCCAGCGAAGGTATCACCGTGGATCCAGCCAAGGTTGAGGCTATTATGGAATGGCCTACACCGACGAATGTCCTGGAAGTGTGTAGCTTCATGGGTTTATTAGGATACTATCGAAAGTTCGTTGAGGGATTTTCGAAGATAGAAAATTTGATCACGGAATTGCAGAAGAAAAACAAGAAGTTTGCTTGGACCGAGAAATGCACGGAAGCATTTCAGAGGCTCAAGGAGAAGTTGATAACAACACCGATACTAAAGGTCCCTGACATGGACGTGTACTTCTTGGTATGCACTGACGCATACAAGGAAGGCTTAGGCAGATTATTGATGGAAGACGGTCGAGTGATCGCTTACATATCGAGGAAACTAAGAAGGAATGAGGAGAACTACACGACGCACGATTTGGAGTTGTTAGCCATCGTATATGCCTTGAAGGTATGGAGACACTACCTTGTTGGATGAAAGTTTGAACTAAATATGGACCACTATGGATTGCAACAAATCTTTATGCAAAGCAACCTGAATGCGTGACAACGACGTTGTTCGAAATTGCTTAGCGAGTACAACTTCGATATTACTTACATAAAAGGAACAGTGAACCGAGTGGCAAATGCATTGAGTCAGAGACCGCGTATATTTTCGGTGTTGCCTCTTCAGAGGAATCTACATGAAAATATTCTAAATTTACAGTGTGACGATGACTGGTACAAGGAGGTCGAGGGTTTTATCAGACAAAACACAATGATGGTACCAAAATTTGAAGGATTTACGTTTGACGACAATGGATTATTGAGGTTTAAAAATTGGATTTATGTACTGCCAAATGACCAGTTGAGGATGTTGATCCTAAGCGAGGCTCATAGAGCCATCTACATGGCTCACACAGGAGTCACAAAGATTAGGACAGACCTTAAGCCCTTATTCTTCTGGAAGAAAATGAAGGCAGACATGGTCAACTATGTGGCCAGATTTCTATAATGTCAGTAGGTAAAGGCTGAACATAGACACCCAGCAGGATTACTACAGCCAGACGCTATTTCGGAATCGAAATGGGAGGATATTTTGATGGATTTTATTGTGGTATTTCCACTGATGGCAAGGAGACACGACTCGATTTTCATAGTAGTCGACACTCTAAAAAAGAGTGCTCACTTTATTCCTATGTGTACGACTTATCAGGCACCCGGCATAGCTAGAGTTTTTATCAATGAGATTGTGAGGCTGCATGGCATGCCTAAGAGGATTATATCTGATAGTGGATCGATGTTTATTGGATGACTTTCCAAGAGGCCTTGGGAACCCAACTTAACTTCAATATGAGGTATCACCCAGAGACGGATGGGAAGACTGAATGAATGAACCAGACCTTGGAGGACATGTTTTGCATGTACGTGATGGACCGACAAAAGAGTTGGGAAGAATTCTTTCCACTGGTGGAATTTTCTTATAACAAAAGTTACCAAAGCACCATTAATATGGTTCCTTTCGAGTTTCTTTATGGGAAATCGTGTCAGACGACTTTGAGTTGGGATCGATTTGAGGATAGGGTCCTAGTGGGACCAAAAGAGATCCAAGAAATGGAAGAGAAAAATCAAACAATAAGAAAAAGGATTAAAGAAGTGTAGGATTGGCAAAAGAGTTATGTTGATGCGCACCGTGTCGACCGTAGTTACGAGGTTGGTGATCGAGTCTTCTTGCGGATTAAACCACATAAGATTTCGATCAAGTTTGGAAAGGGGGCTAAAATCTCTCCTGGGTTTGTGAGACCCTTCGAGATCATGGAAAGAAAGGGGCTCATGGCCTATCAACTATCATTGATTGATTCCTTGAAGCGTATGCACGATTTTTTTCATGTATCTATTTTGAGACATTATATTAGTAATCCTACACATGTTATTGACATGATTTCCTTGCAGATATCAGATGAGGGGGTGCTCATGGCTGATCTGATATGCATCTTGGATCATCGCATTCGACAACTACGACATTGAACGATAGAGAAGGTCAAGGTCCAGTGGGACAACTATAGTCCACACTCGATGACCTGGGAGAGCACATATGATATGCACAAGCAGTTTCCATTTTTGTTTGATAGATAGACTTATGATACTATGATACAGTTTATTTCGACATTTTTTACTGTAAAACTTTGGGATGAAGTATGTAACATCCCTCTCTTATGCACTAAGTGAACTTATTCTTTGACGACACTTGCTTGCAAGTGATCCAGATTTTATTTTATTAAAACATTGATTTTGATTATGAGGCATTATGGGTTGATGACTTGTTGTTTTACTGCATTGACATAGACATGTGCTATTGACTCGGTTTTACTGAGTGTGAAGGATCTTGGACCTCGAGGATGCAGAGGCATCGAGGGAACCCCTTGGAATCCAGATCGAGTCGGGGAGTGTACCATTGGGGTTTGATTGTTTTATAGGTGATATTAGTGCATCTGATTAGATGATATGATATAGATATATTCTGACATGATTCATTGATGATATAGGATGACGATAGCTTGTTGACCAGACTCACATGTGGAGTAAATGGGTCATGCACGACTACCAAAGAAGTTGAGGGAGAGGCGTGGACAACAACCCTGCCATAACCTACTAGCACTCCCGCCATGGCTCGAACTGTAGGTTAACGTTTACCTAGTTCGAGAGGACCCACAATGCCGTGAGGGAAGATTGCGACAGTCACTCATGATGATTCTAAAGGGCGCACAATAAGGTGGGGGCATTATTCCTTAGAGTCCCTTAGTCTCCCACAATTTCACCTGGCGGAGTATTGACTCTAGGGGTTTTTATGTCTACCAAGTCAGTCAGGAGGTGAGTGGCACCCTTGGAGCATGTGGTGCATCCTAAAGGGCACGTCACGCAAGAAAAATGGAAAGAGGCGAGTGGAGCCCTTGGAGCACATGGTGCATCCTAATGGGCACATTGCATAAGAAAAATGGAAAGAGGCGAGTGGCACCCTTGAAGCACGTAGTGGGTCCTGAAGGGCACGTTGCGCAAGGGAACAGACGAGGCGAGTGGCACCCTTGGAGAACCTAGTGCGTACTAAAGGGAACGTCACATTGTTAATGATAAATGAATGAACCTAGATGGCCTTAGGACGAATAACATGATAAAAAAATTTTAAAACAATCTCCCTAATAAAATGTCGCCCAACACGAAAATTTAAGGTCTAGGTCTAAATTATGCTAATGGTAACATTTTATCTTTTAAATATATATATACCAAATAAAAATAAAAACAAAATAAATAATAAGTATAATCTTCATTAAATCTTGTAACAAGAAGGGGGTAAGCAATTTAAATGATTCATAAAAATCTGTTAGGATAAAACTTAAAAAGGGAAATAATTATTTTATTATTTTATGATAATTTAAAATTTATTAATTAAAAAGGGAAAAGGGAAAAAGTTAATTTATACACCTACCAATTTGCGTTCTAAATGAAAAGGGGAAAGAGGGAAATCTAAAATATTTAGGAAACTAGGAAAAGAGAGAAACATAAAAAGAAAAGGGAAACACAAGGGAAAAAGCAGAAAGTCAAACTTAGTAAGGTATTTAGCATTTAAGAGCTTTCTAATTTAAATGGAACTACCAAATTAATAATGGGGAAAGTCATTAAAACCTTAAGGGATTTTGGAGACACCTAGGAGAGATTATAGGAGTGACTCTAGGTGGGTGAGGGAAATAGGGGTAATTAATTAATTAAAGAAATTAATTTATGGAGGAATGAAGGGGATGGGTGACACTTGTACGGGGAGAATTTTTAGGATTTAATTTATTAAACATTAAATTAAATGGGATTTTGGGAAGGTAAAGGACTTGGAAACTCTATATAATGGAGGGAGGAGAAGGATGAAGGATCTATTCTATTTGCGTAACGTTACGCTGTAGAAATCTATACTTGACTAACTTAGCTTGTGGGAGTTGGGACACCCAGCTCGGTGAGGAGTGGTAGCTTGGCCTTGCGAGGTGAGCTAGGAGCTAGCTAAATCTTTGGATAGTGTGCATGGCCCCTTTACGGCTCGGGGGGATAAGGGGGAAGAAGAGTACCCCTAGCATTGGCTGGGAGGTATCGGTGAAGTCTCATGGGTTGGTAAGCGGGAGTTGCACAGAGCGCGCGAGACATCAACTCAGAGTGGGGGATTAGGTAATGATATGCATTATTTATTTATACGTGGTAGAATGTTAGTATAAATTATGTTTTTAGTTCTATATGCTTATATCAAGTAAAGAATATGTTATTCTTAGCACTCTAGTTGATCATTGAATTTCCCATAGCCTTAGCTGGATGATTGATTGATTTCCCATGGCCTTCTATTCCCAGCATGTCTTGACCATCCTGTGGTTTTTTATTGTGTTTGATTGCGGTCTACTTTGCCTTCATCCCTAGCTCATCAGTCTGTGCCTGAGCAGTCAGCCAAGAGCCTAATCTACAGTCATCACTTCGATGTTAAAAGACCTATGGATCTCAACGCCCTACTTTTTTGTGCGTGGATGATGGGCGAAGGATATTCCGGTCAGTCATCCACCTCTGATGTTTGTCCTTGGCTGATGGTTCCCTTGCACCCAAATGCATTTATTTAACCCTGTAATGTGATTGTTGGAGAAGTTTTTCCTTAAACTCTGCATGCTTATATCTCGTCATTATCTTGTTTTTTTAACCCCTCTTTATATCTTGATGGATCCTTGACCCTGCGTTTTAATCTTGGACAATTGATAACTCTATGTTTTGTTTTGAAGGATAATTTAACCCTGCGTTTATTTTTATTCTTGGTTAAGTTACAATCTGCATTGTATAATTGGTATCCCAAGTGAATGAAAATGTTTTTATCACTGTCTGCATTCCTTGTTGTTACCATGTTTTTATAACTCGTTGGTGTTACCATGATTTTATAACTCATTGTTGTTACCACGACTATAACTCCTTGTGTTCTGTGTTTTTATTTGAATTATAACTCTGTGTCCCTACCGTTTCCACGGTTCATCACCACGAATTTAATACTCTGACTTTTTATTCCCACTATTTGGCTGTCACAGACTTTTAATTACATAGGTTTTTACTAGACTTAACGCCCACGATTTGTTGCTCCCAACCGTTTGTTGAGTGGCTGCTAACGGCCACGATTTTTTCTTGAAAACGTTGACTGCGTTGCTGTAGAAATCACCCATGAATTTATCCTTTTAAATCATAAATTCACTTGTTGGAATGACCCTGGTTTTGGTAAGTAAAAATTGACTATGTGCATGTTGAATTTGCCCATGAATTTAGCCTTTTAAATCATAAATTCACTTGCGAGAATGACCATTATTTTGGTAAATAAAAATTGACTGTGTGCATGTTGAATTCATCCACGTTTTTTTTTCTACTCAATTCATAACTGACTTGCAGTAATGACCATGATTTTTCCTTCAAACTGTGACTGCATTTTCCCTTGAGTGATGGACTGCGTTGATGTTGTTGGGATATGTTTTCCTTTAATTGTTGAGTTGTTGTCGATTGGGCACGATTGGCCACCATTCGGGCACTAAGTTCTTGCTAATTTTTCCACAGTGAATTAAATGGATAACAGTTAGTTAAATGCCTTACTATTGCTAGACTCATTGTTATGTAATGGTCACATTAATTGCATTGATTTTTGCCAGCAAATAAAATGGATAACAGCTAGTTAAATGCCTTTTTATTTCTAGATTCATTGTTAGGTAATGGTCATATTAACTGCCAGAACAATTTCTACATCAATGTAAATGGCTAGCAGATTCATTCCTTGGATTAAATGCCACAACGAGTTAAATGTTAAATAACACCTTAAATGCCTTGTTATTGCTATATTACTTGTTATGACAACAGTCATAAAAACTACCGTGTTAATGCACTCTTAATTGTCATGTTAATGGTCATGTAATTGCCTTGTTATTTCTATATTAATTGTTAAGTATCCGCTATCTTAATTTCCTCGCTAAATTTCTCCAGCTTTGCTAATAGTTAGTAGTTTCCTGCTAACATTATTAAACAACTAGTATTGTTAGTTCGGTCAATATAGCTAGACTACATGCTGAGATTTAATTGTTCATAAGCGTTATAGTGATAGCTTTCTACTTTAATATTGTTAATGTTGTTATTTAAGTTAATGACTAGTTGTAACTTAGACGTGTCCTGTCTAAAATGGCAACTCATGTTAAAAGCGATTGTAATCATTGACTAGATTAGACTGGGTGATTTTTTGGGTGAGGACGATGTCGTGTATTGTCTTGTGACATCCCGTGTCTTCATCCTCTAACATTTCATCGACCAGTTGTTAGGGTATGGGTGTGGTTTTCATCTCATTATTTGGTTTCTAGCACGTCGGATTATCTAGATTCCTTGGTCCTGATAGGATGTGTTGTGCCAAGGTTATTGACGCATATATCACCTGGGAATGACATTATTCCTGATGAGGGGATCATGGTGCACCTCTGGGTATAGCGGCGAACGAGATCTTGGCCAGAATAGGTGCTTTTGTGTGAGTGTTGACGAGCATGCAAGTTTCTCTTGGTGCGGGCCGAACGCCTTCAAGCGTTAGGTCTACGCGCCTTGAGGTTCTAGTCTTTGTTCATCTAGGCTGTGATGTTGAGATGGGTATGTTGTCCCTTAGATTCTAGGCGTGGTCGTGTTTGTGTTGGACAGGTAATCGTCCTCCTTGTTATTTTGTGCATGTTTTGCCAGTTGTCTTGAGCCTGTGTGCGGTGTCATAGTAACCTATTGCCTAGACTGTGTGCTAGAGTTCATTGTCAATGGTGTGATTAAACTGTTGTTGTTGTCACCTTCTTGCCTCTTAACTCCTAAAAAAAAACAAAAAAACTAATTCGCTTGTTGTCGTAACGATGGGGTCGTTAAACTAGGAATGACTAGGCCCACATCAAGTGAAGGAAGAAAATTAAGAAGGTACATGCGTTGTCCCATTCCATGTCAAAAACAACGCATCCATTCATTAGGAACACTAAAACCTGACAAAACGATGATTGCCCTAAATTAGGGTTTAAGGTTTACATGATGAATTGATGATGGAAGAAAGTGGGTGTGTGAGTCAAATTTGTGTCCAGAAACCCTCCCATATCATTAAGGCATGCAAATAGTCTATCCATGTCAAATTTCAATGCATACAGAAACAGTTTGAAAAAAATTCAACATTGGCCCCATTCACAGTTCATTGTTGCCTCTGTCTAGTCCTAGTACAATTTCCTTGTAAAATTTGAATAAAATATTTGGAGAATGATAATTTTGAAGGTGTTAGGCCTCTTTCTACACACCACTAGATCACCTCTCATTGATATTTTGTGTATTGATCCCTTTTAGTTTTGGGTTGTTAGTATTTTCAATTGCACTCAGCTTTCAATCTAGTCAAAGTTCAATTAATGTCTCTTGTTATTGTAGGGTTATAAAGCCTCATCCCAATGCCCATATGCCTCCAACCTTGTGATATAATGATAGTTTGTTGACAAGTGTCATGAAGGGTGATGACTAAGACTAGGGGTAACTTTCAATTCAAGGCTAGGAATCACTAGACCCACATCAAGTGAAGGAAGAAAATTAAGAAGGTACATGTGTTGTCCCATTCCATGTCAATAACAATGCATCAATTCACCGGGAACACTAAAACCCGACAAATCAATGACTCCACTAAATTAAGGTTTATGGTTTACATAATGAATTGATGATGGAATAAAGTGGGTGTGTGAGTCAAATTTGAGTCCAGAAACCCTCCCATATCGTTAAGACATGAGAATAGTCTATCCATGTCAAATTTCAATGCATACAGAAACAATTTGAAAAAATTTCAATGTTGGCCCCATTCACATGTCACTGTTGCCTGTGTCTAGTCCTAGTACAATTTCCTTGTAAAATTTGAATAAAATATTTGGATAATATTGATAATTTTGAAGGTGCTATACCTCTTCCTACACACCACCAGATTACCTCTCATTGACAGTCTATGTATTGATCCCTTTTAGTTTTGGGTTATTAGTATTTTCAATTTCACACACCTCTCAATCTAGTCAAAGTTCAATTAATGTATCTTGTTACTGTAGGGTTATAAAGCCTTAGCCCAATGCCCATGTGCCTCCAACCTTTTGATATAATGATCATTTGGTGACAAGTGTCATGAAGGGTGATGACTAAGACTAGGGGTAACTTTCAATTCAAGGCTAGGAATGATTAGGCCCACATCAAGTGAAGGAATAAAATTAAGAAGGTACATGTGTTGTCCCATTCCATGTCAACAACAACAACACATCCATTCATTGGGAACACTAAAACTCGACAAATCGATGACTACACTAAATTAGGGTTTATGGTTTACATGATGAATTTATGATGGAATAAAGTGGGTGTGTGAGTCAAATTTGAGTCCAGAAACCCTCCCATATCATTAAGGCATGTGAATAGTCTATCCATGTCAAATTTCAATGCATACAGAAATAGTTTGAAAAAAATACAACATTAGCCCCCTTCATAGGTCATTGTTGCATGTGTCTAGTCCTAGTACAATTTCCTTTTAAAATTTGAATAAAATATTTGGAGAATGATAATTTTGAAGGTACCAGGCCTCTTCTTACACACCACCAGATCACCTCTCATTGACAGTCTGTGTATTAATCACTTTTAGTTTTGGGTTGTTAGTATTTTCAATTGCACGCACCTTTCAATCTAGTCAAAGTTCAATTAATGTCTCTTGTTGTTGTAGGGTTATAAAGCCTCATCCCAATGCCCATATTCCTCCAACCTTGTGATCTAATGATTGTTTGGTGACAAGTGTCATGAAGGGTGATGACTAAGACTAGGGGTAGCTTTCAATTCAAGGTTAGGAATGAGTAGGCCCACATCAAGTGAAGGAAGAAAATTAAGAAGGTACATGTGTTGTCCCATTCCATGTCAACAACAACACATCCATTCACTAGGAACACTAAAACCCGACAAATCGATGACTCCACTAAATTGGATTTTATGTTTTACATGATGAATTGATGATGGAAGAAAGTGGGTGTGTGAGTCAAATTTGAGTCCAGAAACCCTCCCATATTGTTAAGGCATGTGAATAGTCTTTCCATGTCAAATTTCAATGTATACAAAAATAGTTTGAAAAAATTCAACGTTGGCCCCATTCACATGTCATTGTTGCCCGTGTCTAGTCCCAGTATAATTTCCTTGTAAAATTTGAATAAAATATTTGGAGAATGATAATTTTGAAGGTGTTAGGCCCTTCCTACACACCACCAGATCACCTCTCATTGACAGTCTGTGTATTGATCCCTTTTAGTTTTAGGTTTTTAGTATTTTCAATTGCACGCACATTTCAATTTAGTCAAAGTTAAATTAATTTCTCTTGTTACTGTAGGGTTATAAATCCTCATCCCAATTCCCATATGCCTCCAACCTTGTGATCTAACGATCATTTGGTGACAAGTGTCATGAAGGGTGATGACTAAGACTAGGGGTAGCTTTAAATTCAATGCTAGGAATGACCAGGCCCACATCAAGTGAAGGAAGAAAATTAAGAAGGTACATGTGTTGTCCCATTTCATCTCAACAACAACACATCCATTCACTGGGAACACTAAAGCCTGACAAATCGATGACTCCACTAAATTAGGGTTTATGGTTTACATGATGAATTGATGATGGAATAAATTGGGTGCGTGAGTCAAATTTGAGTCCAAAAACCCTCCCATATCGTTAAGGCATGCAAATAGTCTATCCATGTAAAATTTCAATGCACACAGAAATAGTTTGAAAAAAATTTAGTGTTGGCCCCATTCATAGGTCATTGTTGCCTGTGTCTAGTACTAGTACAATTTCCTTGTAAAATTTGAATAAAATATTTGGAGAATGATAATTTTGAAGGTGCTAGGCCTCTTCCTACACACCACCAGATCACCTCTCATTGACAATCTATGTATTGATCCCTTTTAGTTTTGGGTTGTTAGTATTTTAAATTGAATGCACCTTTCAATCTTGTAAAAGTTCCATTAATGTCTCTTGTTACTGTAGGGTTATAAAGCCTCAGCCCAATTCCCATATCCCTCCAACCTTATGATCTAATGATAGTTTGGTGACAAGTGTCATGAAGGGTGATGACTAGAATAGGGGTAACTTTCAATTCAAGGCTAGGAATGACCATGCCCACATCAAGTGAAGGAAAAAAATTAAGAAGGTACATGTGTTGTCCCATTCCATGTCAAAAACAATGCATCCATTTATTGGGATGACATACCTACATCGTTGGTATGATTAGGCGCAGTTGTGCAGAGCTCCTCTTGTTTTCGATAATAGTTCATTCTCTACTAAACATGGGTAAGCAAGTGAAGGTGAAAGCTCTAATTATG
>JZKD02S0716505.1:732443-743614 GCA_000966675.3 Picea glauca | reverse complement strand
AGTGGAAGTCATTTAATATATGGGAATGTGGTCATTGAATGTAAGGTGGACTAGGTCCACTATATTAATAAAGGCCCACTATGGTAGTTGGATGTAATAAATGTGAGAATGCTCTTTAGAGGGTTCCTAGGAGATAGGGAGAGCTATATAAATAAGTCTAAGCAATGCAATAAAATATAGTGAAGAATATTGTGATTGTACAAGCAAGGATTGCTTGAGGAGTTTTATCCTTCCATAAGGATTAATATATGGTGTTACCCTACCTCAAGGGTTTTGGATATTTCTTGTGTTCATTGTTATGGTGACTAGTTTATGGTTTATTCTTGGTTATTTCTGAAGTATAATTGCAGATCTGGTATAGGTACTTAACAATATCGCATCCATACTAATTTACAAATTAGAAAATAATAGCAATATAGGAGAAAATTGAAACTTTTAAGTATTTGTGAACATGCAGGCATAAATAATTAACAAGTTAAATACCTTAGTATCTGTGTGAGGCATGTGTTTGATAAACCATTCAAAACCTTCAAGTTCACCAACAACAATATAGCAGATAAAATATTTTTTTTTGAGCCTTCATAAAGAGGTTGACGTGACTTCTTGAGTAGAGGATCGACATCATGACTATCATCCTGGTTGTCCTCGTCCATTGGAGCAAATGTGTATTGGATCAATCTATGTATCTCATCTTCTTGATTTGAATCACTAACGTTATCTCCATCTATATCATCATTAATAACTTGATCAACAACTTCAATATTCTAATCTCGAAGTTCATCACCCTGTAAAGGAGTATTTCTGCTAGTACTTGGAAAATAACTCTTTGGAGGTCGACATTTTGGGGGCATCATCTATATATTTAAAAACAATGTAGAAAAGTTAGTGTGTATAGAAAATATAAAAATCTCGATAAAAAATATTACTAAAATTCATGACATGATGATTATTACAGAGAATACATTAAATATTGAATCCTTTTACCAAGCAACAATATTCATAACCCCCTTCAGTGTGCCCTTTCTCCCTACAATATCTTTTAGCTATTGTTATTAAAAGTCTTTTTCTTTGCAAGCCCCTGCAATCATAGCAAGGGCAATAACATTTTCCATTGCCCCTCGCCTCTAATGCCTCTTAACCGAGCAAGCTTCCTATAATTTTCATTCATAGTGACAAATCCTTGCACTAACAAGTAATTGTCTTACCTACACCATACCAAACAATAAGTTGTCAAATTTTTATATTTTAGCTACTCCTTCGTGATATTTTAGCTACTCCTTTCGATTATGATATGTTTATTTACAGTGATTTGCAATCCTCACAATTATTTCTTCTAAGACATTTTGACATGCTTTTATTTTATTATCAATTAACTATTAAGATCGATATGCTAACAAGGTTAGAGATCTAACAAGGTCTCTAAGGGATAGAATTAGACTTAAGAGGATTTTTTTTCCACTTTTTATTTCAAACATTAGTCCAACCGGTAAAGTTGTTATGAGTTGGTGGTTTTGTAATAAGGATTAAATTTACATAAGGAATTGTAGGCTCAAATTAATCTAAATTGATAATGACGTATGTTTTTAATGTTTGAATTGACTTATTGATGGAGTGATTTTCCCTCTTCTTAAAATACTTCTTCAGAAAATATTTTTATTGACATTTCACATGAATTTCCATAGAATATACTAACTAGATCCAAAAACAAATGACATGAAATATGGTACTACACATATAATATATTATCAAAGAAAAAACAAGCTACATGAAATTTCATTTGAACAAACATTTACAAGTTAAATGAGTACATCAATAAAAAAACATACTAACCTTGCAAGCTCAAAATTCGAGCTATGTAGATCAAGAATTGGATTTGTTCAACCGGTGGGTGACGGAAAAAATAAACAGCTCAAACAAAATCCACGAATAGTGTTGCAACTATAACAATTGTGTTGCAAAGTCTCTTAAAGTCAGGTATATATACATCAACTAGTCAACTAGCCGTTACCAGATGTTTTTTGAGATAGGCAAAATTTTCATGGCAATAGCGACGAACTTTCGTGGAAATAGCGACGAAAATCCCGCCCAATTAAAAAAACTTATTTGTGGCAATAGCGACGAACTTTCATGGCAATAGCGACGAAAATCCTACCCTGTTTAAAAAAAACATGAAAATAATGGAAACGTGGAAAAATTCCATGGAATAATCTACCCATTTATAGTAGTGTGAGCACATACTAGAAGGCACATCTAGGATTACCATCTCAATAGCATAAATGACTTGAGGGTGTCCAACGAGGTGAGGAAAGCATCTCAAAAGACAACCACCCAAACCCAAAATGGACCCCTTAATCCCACCTCTGCCTAGGATCACAATAAATCTAGATGGAAAAAGGTACTCATCCATAAGAGTGGAAGTGTGTGATGGTATAGGGAATGAAATACCCATCAAAACAAAGAAAAGTATGAGTTTGATGATTATTGTTGAATCTCCAACAACAATTAACTTTATTTTTTAACTTGAATTGATAATATGTGGCCCTTGTGATTGTGCTTTAAATGATATGAATATTTTTTAATGTTATCTTCATCCATATTCTCTATTAATGTACTAAAAAACAAAAAAATTCAAAATATTATATATATTTTATAATATTAAATTATCAATTAAGTATAACTCCAATGATTATGAGAAAATTTTTTACTCTCATCACCTTGGTTCAATCCCACTTTCGATCATATTTAGTTTTAATGAGTTTATTAATTATTGACGAACTCTTTATAATATAATCAAGAATTATTAAAAAATGTAAAATAAACTTAATAATATAACGTTGTTTACAATTCCTCTTTATATATATACCACGACTCATAATAAGCATTTTCATCTACCTTTGATTTTTAAATCATTAAAAAAAATTATTTATATGATATTTTATATTATCATGTAAATTTACTTATTAATTTCAAACTATTAATATATGAAATGTGAACACATTTTATTGTGATATCTAATATATGATGAAGATATACAAAAGGTTATAAGCGATCCACTGAAGATTATATGTGATCAGTAGAAAATTATAAACCCAACAACAACGTCAATATTCTCTATTTTCAATGGGTGTATTTTTTTTTCTTAAAATATTTACATTTCTTGAAAAGTGAATTAGATTATTTTTTAATCATCAATGATGTTAAGATATTAAATGGCATACATTTAAGACTTGTTGTATTATGAAATCATATTTGTTTTTAAAACAAACAAATAATTTAGTTATTATTTCTATTTTATAGACTCATTTTCCACGAACATATTTGTAATTTGTTAACAATTTATCAAATTCTAGTTACAGATAAATCATCAAATTTTAATTTATAATCAATTTAAAGTTAAATATTATGACATATTAACATTTTAAAGTTGAATTGAATGTTATTAGTGATATAATTCATCAATATTGAAAACATGGTATGTTTCATTATTTGGTTTGATTAAAAAACAAAGAGTTAAAAAAAACAAGTGTGACAATACAAAATTTGTAAAAATATGATCATAGCCACTATTTCTAAAATATCTATTGAATTCATAATAGAAAACTAATAATATGAAAATTAGAAAAAACTCTAAAAGCATATGAGAAAATGATAAATAAGATATATATTGAACTCATAATAAACAAGGTTGTAATAAAATAATAGTTGTAGCAGTTTTTGACATGGTTTTGTGGTGAGTACGACTCTACTGATTTTGGCTAAATATAGAAAATTATGTAACATGTAAAATCGTATTCTAAAATTTCGTGGACATGACATTTTGGCGGGATATGCATCCAAACTATCAGTAATGGTAAAACTGTGTTGTAGTTTGGAACGGAGTTATTGAATTTACTATGAAATATTGATTTGCTTCTTTGTTGTTGGGCCCTAGTTTATGTTCCTGCAAATTCTAATTATACTAATACTTTCTTACTGTTGTGAGAGCGGAATTATTATGATGAAAATCGAGAAGAAGGCAGAAAAGGTGTGCCACGTCAAAACTTTAATTTAATCTTTAGTATAAAGTACACGATGTTAGAACTTAGAAGAGAGTTTGTGTATTTGCGATCCACATAATTTTGGCGAGCTTAACAATGCTTAGTGTAATTGTGAGAATCAACTAAATCTAATTCTAATTCTAATGATGAGTGTATTATTAATGCAATTTAAAACATAAACTTCTTAGAGATATGCCATAAGGAAACTTCTTAGGGCTATGCCATGAGCCTGAATAGGATTCGATGTTAATCCACAAGTTGTAAAAATATAATACAATATGTGCACCATATACAAGTAATGGGTGCACTAATCCATTCACTACTCACTAGTGAGTCAGTTCTTTACCTATGCACTACTTTCAAGTGAATTGATGCATAGTATTGTGGAATAGAGAAGTTCTAGTTTATAGATTTGTTGCCAAATCATTGGATATTTAAATAGATGTTTACCATAAGTGTCGTCATAAGTTTCTAGTATTGGACTAAAGATAGATGACAAATTCAATGAAAAGGAGGACCCAAAAATCATAGTAAATTGAAGATTTTAATTAGAGAAAATAGACATAAAAGCATCTCAAAGTTATTACATACTTAATTATTTCTAGTCTATAACCCTATATCTGCAAGCGTTTTGAATCCATATCATTTCAACTGCCACGAGAACACACCTGAATTGAACTGACTTATATTAAAAATTCTTTATTACTGATATATCCAAGTCAAACTGAACTGAATTATATTAAAAGTTACTTATTCTTATGAATATACAAGTCCACGGAGTAATTGGTATAATCAGAAATACTTTCTGGTTTCTCAGCCAAAATTTTATTGCCGAGGAATTAATATCGTCTTCCTTCCTGTGTTCGTATAAATGATGAAATGAAAAATTTAATATCGTCCGACTGTGTGCATTCCTATATATATTATTATTTTTTATCAATCCAAACAAGCAATAATTGTTTAATAGATTTTTAGGAATTGGTGGGAGTAAGATGCACAAGTCAAGGAGGAGGGGAGTAAACCATGAATACAACGTGTCACTATGGTTGACATCTATTAGCTACTCCAGGTGCCTTGTATATTTAAGGCCATACAAGGATGATACAAGGACGGTTACCTCCACCAATTTCACTTCAGATTCATTCCTTATGAATCCTATTGTGAATGCTTCTATTGCAAGTTTTACAGGTTGTGAGGATTGTGGATTGTGAGGACTTTGCTGTGTACTTGGTTTTCATGAACAAAAAATTATTTTGATGTTAATAACAACAAATTCATTGTCACTGTTGTGAACAACAAAAATAACAAATTCTTTTGCTGTGAGCAACAACAAATTCAACAAGGTAGAAATTTTAGAAATCCTTTTTCATAATAACAATTTTACAAATCCACTTTTAGTTATGAAAAATTGACTTCAAATTAATAAAAAAGATAAAGAAAGGTACAATAGGCTAACCAATATCCAAAGGATAACATGCAAAACAGTATCTGGTTCAATAGTTGGTGGATGCAAGCAAAATTTCTCTCCTTTGATTCATCTATCAAGCGGTAGCAGGGGCATATAGTATTGGTACAACAAGTCGAATTGTTTGTTTTTGTTAAAAAACAATTTTAATAGTAAAGGCTCACAACTTTGTTACCGGACATTGAACACATTTTTGCGAGACACTGAACACGTAGTAGCAGTTTCCAACTGTTACTATGAAACATCAACACTGCTCAAGCCACCATTGTGTCTAAACCCTCCAATAAAAACTACTACATGACATTTGATGCACCCTACATGACATTTGATGCACCCTATTGCAAAGCATTTGATGCCCTGTATGCTAAAATGTCCACCATCATGAATCATAACTTACCTCTGCACCAGAGTGCTTATTGTTTGCCATCCAATAACCCAAATCTACAATTTCATAGTACTTGGTCAGAGCACGTTATACTCTTGTATGGGATCTTTTCATGCTCGTTAACGGAAAACCCTGTCCATCATTCTGGTCCATTCATTGCCCTAGGAATTCAAGCCTACTTTTGAACCATGATTATCCAAAAATTTCTATAAATACAGTAGTCGTGACTCGCCACAGCACAGCATTTCAGTTTATGTGTAGTCTTCGGACTCCTGGGACGTGTTGCTGTAACCTGTGGGTATAACCATTACGCACGCAGAGAATCAAACTCATGCTTGGAAAATGAAACCGACGGGTGCCATAACCCGGACTCTCGCAGTAGGCGCAGATTCGTCTTCTGATGGTAATGGTAATGGCAGTACTAGTGATCATAATTTTGGAATAAAGAAGAAACGGTCTGGAGATTCTAAGGTGAGTCCGGCCACTCCTGGAATAAAGAAGAAACGGCCCAAAGATTCTAAGCTGAGTCCAAAGGCCACAGTTTTGATCACAGACCCATACAGTTTCCAGGAAAAGGTGCAGAAGTTCACAGGAATGCCCACGCCCCCCGCTAGCAGTACATCTGAAGAATATGAGAGGCGGCCTTTTCTCTTCAATCCCAGAGTGCAGCGCGCAGAAATTAATGTACCACTAACCACCTTCCCTGCTCTATCTTCAGTTCTCATGAATTATACGTATTGTTGAAGTCTCCCTTTCTCTCTTCATGTTCTCGAATTTCCACTAATGGAGGGTGAACATCCGGTTGAAATACATACGAGTAATTATATGTTGCAGCTTCCTGCTTTTAGCGATAACGAAGCAAGTAATCACAAATCTGGTGTCAATTGTGAGCACTTCGCCGTGTACTCTGCTTCCATGAACAACAAATTCTTCTGCTACCAACAACAACAAATTCATCCATCCAGCTGTTGTTAACAACAAAAACAACAAATTCTTCTATTGTTAGCAACAACAAATTTAACAACGTAGCAATTTTACAAATCCTTTTTCATAGTAACAATTTTACAAATCCATCTTTAGTTATGACTTCAAATTAAAAAAAAAAAAAAAGGTACAATAGGCTAACCAGTATCCAAGGGATAACATGCAAAACAGTATTTGGTTCAATCGTTGGTGGATGCATGAAAAATTTCTCTCCTCTGATTCATCTATCAAGCGGTATCAGGGGCATATAGTAGTGGTACAACAAGCCGAATTGCCAGTTTATGTTAAATAATAATTGTTAAAGAACAATTTTAATAGTAAAGGCTTTGTTACCTAACATTGTTAAATAACTTTGTTACCGAACATTGAACACGTTTTTGGGGGACACGTTTTTGGGGGACACTGAATACGTAGTAATGGTAGTAATGGTTGTAAACTATTACTATGAGACACCAACACCGCTCAAGCCATCATTGGACATTGCAAAAAGGTTATGGAATTTATGAGCCCAAAAACATTAAATATTTAATGTTTGGAATTAATGTTAAGTTGAAACTTAGCATTAATCCACTTTGCTCTCTGCAACATTATTTAAGTGGGGAAAAGCCTATGCTTTAAATTAAGATTGAGGTGGAAAATTTAGATCGCTCTACAATAACATGGTCATCTGAACTACCAATCAAACATCAGAAAAAATGCTTTAAACTAATTAAGATAAATAAATAAAATCAGTTTGTAATGTTATACTTTTGATAAAGCTCAAATTTTTTTGAGTCAAACCTCAACTAATGGCTGGTCAACAACCTAAAATATATACCATACAAACATTGATTTCAATAGACTACTTTCATTACAGTGTCTGTGCATTGGTTTTAGTGCATGTTGTATTGATTTCATCAATGAAATAATGTAAAACAATCAATTGCATCGATTTCGATGATAATATTATGAAAAATTATTTATTTCAATTGAATAGTTGTATTGATTTCATTCATGACACAATGCAAAATAATAAGATGTATTGATTTCAGTGATGATATAGTGAAAAATATTTAGACTCTAAAGGAATCAAGTAGTTGTATTGAATTAAACAATGCAAAACCCCAAAATTATAGGGTGCATTCTTTTCAATGATAATATTACCATGAAAAATGATTCAAGGTATTGATTGAAGAAACAAAAAAATCAATTCAATGCATTTAAGTTAATTGAATTTCAAACGAATTTCAAAATACATATTATGATGTTTCGAAAGGGATTCTATGTGATAAGACAAATTTTATCACTCCATTTGATTGGGTATGATCCCTATGTTAGTATTTGTATATTAAAACCATTATAATATTAAGATATATAGAATGTTAAAATATATAGAAATATTAATCCCTTAATTTAGTTTGTTTCTCCTTTTTCGTGCCAAGGAGAAGACCTGCCATGCATTCAAAACTAGTAATGTTCTTTATAAAATCAAAATTAAATAATCTCCACTACCATTTATAAAAGTATGAATTGACCAATAATTATGTCATTTTTTGGCATATTTAAAAGAAATTATTCCATGAAGCCTAATCAAGCCAATTATGAAAGCTTTAGGGTTATAAAAATACTGAAAATGCATTAAGATTTCAAAAAAATAAAGGAGTACATCTAGTGAAAAAGAACATGTGAAAGAAATTCCTTGATAAGATGAAATAATATCTTGTGAGTTGGTAAATGCAAGTTAGTTTGAGTATGAAAATGCTAACATGGTAAAAAACAAATACCCAAGTAGAGTGTGAGACACTTATTCCATCCTTGAGACATGAGTATGCAGTGCATGTAATTATGGAGGTGATGAATATAAGGGATAAGGGGAGTGAAATCATGTTTCCAATCCTGAAGTGAGGAGAATAATCAAATCAAGGCGAGTTTGAGCATGCAATTCCAACAAGGAATAAAGATCAATTTATTAAGCCATTTTGAACATTTTCAAGATCAACATCATTAAGTAATAATAACTTATCAATCAAACTAATCATAGTCAAAAGTATCATTATAATCCACTTTGTGAACAAGCAGAATGGTGGATAAGAATCATTTTTTAATAGAACTAAGAGCTTCGTAAAAAATAATGCCTCGCTCAAAAAGAATGGTATCAACTTGTTTCCATTATTTAATAAAGGCGCAAAATGAATGAATATGAGATAACCTTAATTGAGTCGATTTTACTTCACCAAAGAATAGAAAATTATAAAATCACATGATTTGTTCTAAGCTCAAGGCTTATAAAAATAATGCATCGTGCAAATCCCTAAATTGTCAGCTCACTTCCAATCTTGGACATATATTCTTATTGGTCATGGATCATCCATCTTAAAATTTCACTTTTAGTTTAATTATATTGATTTGCCAAAATCCTCAACTAACTCATTTATGCACCAGACAACAACTTTGACGAAACTGTCAAAATATCATGATAATTTGATTTTAAGCAAATTGATGCATGTAATTGACTTGAATATGTTCAAAAAATCATGCAAAAAATATTTAATGATCAGAGAGAAAAGAGACTCAAATTCCGCAATCATTACTTATGTCAAGAAAATGCGACAAAACAATGAAATTTCATGATGCAACAATCCATCATCGAAATCATAATCATTAAGTTGGGTGTATGGATTTAATTTTACTAATGATTTTGTTCCAACAACACTACATCACTGAATCATCGTCCCATAAAGATAAAACCCAAAAGAAACACAGAAAACCAAACACCAAAGAAAGGGAACCAGCAAAACATCCTTTCAAGACAAAAAAACGGAATGCAAATGAAAGCATTTTTTTCCAAAATTCAATGGGGGGGCCTTTATTTTTACAAAAATTAAGGGGATTTGTTGAGGCCTCAACACTAGGGAAATAAAAGTAGAAATATAAATAATTAAATCTATACCAGACAATTATGAAAATGAACAATTGATTATATTACAATGCTTATAGTTATAGACAAACAATTTGTGAAACAAACAATATAATACAAATTGCTCGTACATGAGAAAAGACTACCATGTAAAATAATATGATTACACCATTTCAAGATTTAGAAGAATAGTAGAACAATGTAACATCCCGCTCTGGCGCACTTACAAAACTTATTCTTTGAGGACACTTGCTCGCAAGTGATCTGGTTGTTATGATGATAAAACATTTTTCCTTCATTATGATGCGTTAAGTTAGATGACAGGATGTTTTTACTACTTTGATGTAGACAGGTGCTGCTGACTCAGTTTCATTGAGTGTGCAGGGTTTCGGACCTTGAGGATGCAGAGGCATCGGTGGAATCCCCTTGGACTCCGAATTGAGTCAGGGAGTGTGCTATTTGGGTTGATTCATTTACGGTGATATTGCTTTTTTTTGATGATATGATATTGATTTTATGATATGTTGTTGACATTTTCTGACACGATGGTTGATGATGCAGGCTGACGATAGCTTGCCGACCAGACTCACATATGGAGTAAAGGGGACACACACGATTTCCAGAGAGATTGAGGGAGAGGTGTGGACAGCAGCCCTGCCACGGCCTACTAGCACTCCCATCGTGGCTCGAACTATAGGTTAACGATTACCTAGTTCGAGAGGATCCACGATGCCGTGAGGGCAGACTGCGACAGTCACTCACAGTGATTCTAAGGGGTGCGCAATAAGGTGGGGGCCTTATTCCTTAGATCCCTTAGTCTCCCACAAGTTCACCTGGCGGAGTGTTGACTCCAAGGGTTATAGATGTCTACCAAACAGTCAAGTCGGTGAGTGGCACCCTTGGAGCACATGGTGCATCCTGAAGGGCACATCGCGCAATAGAAAGAAACAACGCGAGTGGCACCCTTGGAGCACATGGTGCATCCTGAAGGGCACGTCGCGCAACAGAAAGAAACAAGGCGAGTGGCACCCTTGGAGCACGTAGTGCGTCCTGAAGGGCACGTCGCATTGTTGATGATGATGATGAGACAACCTAGGTGACCCTAAGACCTTAACGCCTTAGAAATTCTCACAACGACTCCCCTAATGAATTGTCACCCAGTTCAAATCTAAACCTAAATTTAAAAACATCTCTAAGATAAAATTTGATTAGCCTTATGAAAGGACCCTACAAAAAAATAAAACATGCGAAATCTAACCCAAAACCCTCCTAAGTATTAGTAAGTCTTATTAAATTAAGGGGGGGTAAAGTAATGAGGGAGATAAATTAAGTGAAACCCATGGCTTTTAAATTATAAAGAAGAATTAAAATTATTAAAGTGTGGAAGTATAAAAGTTAGGATTT